>JAGWCC010001109.1:0-59479 GCA_022651775.1 Drusus annulatus
CAAAAAAACATTTTAGACGAGTAGATACGTAGAAGAGAATCTTTTATCCGCGGAACATGATTCGCAACAGCTCGCTGGTGGCAAAGCAATATTGCGTTTTATCGCGAGGACTGGGTTGCTACGCCATCGGAAACTAAATAGATTCACTTGCCGGTCGAAAGCAAGTTATTGTAGCACTATTGATTTTACCCCAAAAACGTTCGGAATAAATTTATAGCGGAATAATTTAAATACAAAATTTCGTATTATCGCTTAACATAATCGTAATTATTCAATTCTTTGTGAAAGGGTTAAAATTAAGATGTGCACAACCTGACAAGCTGTCTACAAGAAGAGTTATTCTTTTTTCTTTTGTGTTCTCTTCTATTGGAAGTTGGTTGTCACCAGGGCAATTTTCACCCTCAAGCTTCGTTCATCCTATGTGTTCAATATAAAGATCAAATGAATATTCTAACAATATTTCGCTATTAGCTACTTTCTTTTTGTTACATCGTCGAAGAAGGGAACTTAATAACAGGGTTGTCGTCTTATGCTATAATATTATCCAGCCCGTGAATATTTTTTGTTTGCGTTTCAGGTCGAATTTTGGTTTTGAGATCACTTGATCTAGGTGACCTAGTCTAATATGAATTAAAAAAATGGCCTTCGTCCACAATCAAACAAATACAGAGGTTGTGCGCCGTAAACATTTGTTTATCCTTCCAAACCTTGGAGTAACAATATATGGAGAGAGAGGTAATTATTTTTACCCAACTTATACAAACTTGGGATAAATCACTTTCTCCGGGTTTTTACGTCTTACAGCATGAGAAAGAAAGAGACAATAAAATTTCCCAAATTATCACACCGCTTTAAAGTATTGTAAGAGTGTTCTTCGTGTCCCGCGTCTTAGTTGATTCCGCCCACGCGTTTTGATACACGAAATAAATGAACATAGCTCATCGGTTTATTAGGTTACATGCTATATTTTTGTTTATAACAATACTGTGAAAAAGTGGTTTTACGAATAAACAAAAACATTATGTCGACATATACTATGAATGAATGTATAAATATCCTAGCCCTAGTCCTAGCCGAGTCCGGCAAAGCTCATTATATCGCTCTAAGTTCCAAACTTTGGATTCTGTTTACCAAAAAATTACGCTATTCTTCATATCAATCCCCGCTTAGTATATACGTATACAACTGTATACGTATATACTAAGCGCAACTAATACTATATACTATACTTTTATAATAAAATCAATTTATATAACGCTGTTTTGTAAGAGCTTTCAAAAACGCTTTTATTGCGCTGGGAATATCTCAACCTCAGCCTCCACACAGTGTTGTTTTTTCGTGTGGTGTATTTGTTTATGCTTATTATAATCTCAACATTTCCGCAGTCAATGATAACGCCCCTAATTTTAGAATGTTAGGACAGGAAAAAATGGGAAAGGAAATGAAACCTCTCTATTCAGATCTAATTACTAAAAAACTATTTCAAGAAAGTGTCTTCCATTCAGTCAGTATATTTAAAAAAAAAAAAACTTAAAATTTTAGTCTGACCTGTTAGTTCAAGTTTGATGTTGACGTTATCACCGCTTTTAATTTGGTCAAGCGCGCATTAAAAAATCGATAAATCATAATTTGAATAAAACCCCACTTTGTCGTGAAACGGGAGTTATCACTTGCATCGACATTGCAACTTGCAGTCAGTATAATAGTATTCCCTGCGGCCAGAACTATTACTATCGTGCTTTTGTTCTACAATTTCCCATTCAAAGGTAGGTTCTAGAAGTACAGTTGCGTGTCACTCGCAGTGGAAATTATGCAGGCTGAGAAAAGTGTGATGTTACATCTAAAGTATGACAGGGCACTTTTATTATTACACACAGTTAATCGATGCTGGTATCGATGTGAAAATCCTACATCAGAATAAAACACCGTTTGGATTGTTAGGAACTAACAAACTAACCATCATGCCGTTTCTCCGCAAGGGTAAGCAGAGAGGACGTATCGCCATGCAACTCTGTCTTGGCACACACTCCTTGCTTCGTTCACATTCATACATCTTCTCATACATACTCTTCTTTTATTCTGACTCTTCACGTGGTCCGATTCATGTATTTGATTCACTTGATCGTGACGTGTCTTTCTCGGACGTCCCCGACTTCTTCTTCCATTCACTTTCGCGTCATATATTCTTTTCACACTCTTTTCTTCCTTCATTTGCTTAACATGCCCAAACTATCTAAGCGTCCCTTTCCTTATCCTATTCATTGCATTCTTTCCGTTTGTCTGGGTATATTTATAAAAGAGCTTTGCCAAGATTGATATGTTGGTAGGCTTTTTGTTTTGAGGATTAAGGAGCTGGGGAAAGGAAGGACATAGGAAAAATAAAAGCAGGAAAGTATCTGGCTATTCAAATCTGGTCTGATACAGATAATATATACCACTCCGAAATCAATCACTTCTTACCAACCGTATATTTCTGACGTCACTCTGTTTTTATGCAAATCCTGTCTAATGTTTGTTTTTTTTATGTGACACCGTTGCAGACGTGCTTTTTTTAATGAGGTAAACTAAATTATAGTATAGTGACATCATTGCACGTCAATTTGATAGTGAAAATTTGGTGTTTTGGTTCAAATGTACTGAATGATGAAATCCTTAGACACTGTAGGGAAGTTTTGCGTCCGATCGCGATTTGTTCAGTTGGAATAAAGTTCTACGGACCGCTTCAGGGGGTTTAGATTTAAAGTGCTACGATTCTCCAGACCGGGTCTCTAGTTCTTGTCACTAAACGGGATTCAATAATAGGGCACTGTAGGTAAAAATATTGCAATCCGTCTGTTGTATGAGGTATGTAAAATGCTTCTCAAACCACGAGATTTTTCATAAGTATTCCTCCTGTAGCGTTCCACCAAACCACAATTTGCTATCGAACTACGGACGATAGTCACAAAAACTATATCATTGTAATAAAATATTTTAATTTTTTCCACGAAAAATTAGTACCCTTATAATTTTCACAGGACGTTGAAAAATTTTTGCGTATTTTCTAGATAAACATTTAAATTTATTTATACTTTTGCAGGTTTTTTTTTTACAAAATATGCCGCATTTCCGAAGGAGTGATGGTAAAGATGATAAAGCTTCGAGATTTATTCAATTTGCAATTTTTGTTTCAATAATAAAAATTTCCGCTTATGTTTTGACCAAAGTCCCATTTTGACCTCTTAAATCTGTAAATTAAAATTACTGGTCATGCGAAGATAAATAAATAAAATTTACAGCAACCTTTTTTGGTTCTAATCTAAAATCATCAACCCGCATCTAACCATATGAAAAACCCTTTCATGTAGGTGAAGTAATTTAAAAGTTACTTGCTATCCGTTTTCAAAAAGGAAGTGACTTTTATTTTCAAATACCCAAAAATCCGACCAACCCAATAGTCTTTCGAAGACAAAACCGTTCTTAAAATAACCTTTTGAAATAAAAAATTACCCTTAAACAAAATTCGCGTATGAGATAAGCTGCCAAAGCAAAGAATTTGGATGTAGGGTAAGTCGTGTGACGTCAGCCATAAACCTTGACCCTCCCCCACTTCCTTCAACCCCCCGCCCCTACACTGTTCGTCCCAGTGGAGAGATTTTGGAATTCAAAGTTTTTCAGCTAATTTAAATTAGATAGAAAAATTATGAGGACTTTTAGCGTCCCAATTAGAGTAATTTTGTTATTCTAGAATTAAATAAGTATGGTTTTCATGTTTCACATTATAATTATGATGAAATATTAATAAAACAATTAGAAAATTATAATACATAAATATAAAAATTTTCAGTTTAAATTATATTCAAATCCTTTTTAAGTAAACATTATTTTTATAAAGTTTTTTTGATAATTAATAATAATTGACCGGCTAGTAGCTGAGTGGACAAACGCGTCGGATTCGCACCCGGGCGTCGTGGATTCAATTGCTCTGCCAGTCAAGTCCTCCATCATTGCACAAGCAACATCTTCAGCTTATTATGATGCCAGTTAGAGTTTTTCAAAATTGTCAGGTTATTCGTAACCCAGGAATGTTTGTCTTTCTTTTTAAAATGAAAAAAAAAATCTTGGTACGAAATTCTAATTTAAATTTAGAATTTTTTCTTCAATCCCGCGGATCAAGCCACGGTTAAGCAAACCATAATTTTTATAATAATTTAAAACCAAAAATCTGTAAACCACTAAAAAATCTCAAACGGTGATATAATTTAGTACGGTTAAGCAAACCATAATTTTTATAATAATTTAAAACCAAAAATCTGTAAACCACTAAAAAATCTCAAACGGTGATATAATTTAGTAAACTTTTTTTAACTGGAACTTTCAGCTCAACACAATTATTTTCAGCTCCCAACATAATGTTTGTAATGAGCTCTGGGGCTCTGGAGCTTTGGAATATCTATTTAACAATCAAAGTCTATTTATCCATAACGAAAAATATTTGAACATTAGGTAAATCTCCTATTAAAATATAAGTAAGCTTTTATAAGAGAAACAGAAAAAATATTTTTATAAAACATCTCTTTACTGGTTTCCTTTGCCGTGCTCGGGTTTGGTGACGACATTTATGTTGAAATACGTAAATTATTTTAATTTATTAAAAAGATTTCCTTCACATATTTCCTTCGCAAACAACAACTTTACTCATTTATTTCCATCGAAAGTAATACATTTCTCGACAACCGCAGAGAAATCCTTTTTATTAGATTCCGTCGCACCAATGAATATAAATATATCAACGGAAAAGAAAAAATAAACTCGTATTATTAAAGATGTTTTATTCTTCAAATCACGTTTCTTACGGTTTGGACGAGCATTATTTTTTATGGACAAGCTATAAATGAAATCCCATACAAATGGTTCATAAAAATAAAAAAAAAAATTGCATAATATTATTGATAAATAAGTATTTTTTGTATTATGAATGAATGTGTTTTATGTATCTATGGAATGAAAGCGAGCAAGTACAATCAAGTAATTATTTGAAAAGTTTAACTTTCAATACATTATTTTAATGATTTCGCCATTTGCCAAAAATAGATGACTTTTTTTACTTTCCATTTTCGTCAGTAAATATAAAAATATTATGAAAACCAGGGTAGCAGGAATGCGGGAAAGGATTAACAACTCCAGAAATGACCTCATCATGGAATCCCGTCAGATCCCGAATTCAAGCATAGAAGCGCATTTTAGTAAATTATTGGCCCCATCAATCTTAACACTACCAGGAAAGACTCCCTCTTGATGGCGTTTTGCAAAAATGAGGCCTAACATCCTCCTACTTCTATTATTAAAAAAATATGTATTTTTTTTTTTTTCTCATGAATTTCAGTTCATTTTTATTTGTTAATATTATTATTACTATGTATTGATTTCAATTATGGAAGGTATTGCATTACACTACTCCTGCATACCTTCCGGAATAAAATTTTATTATTATTATTATTGTTAGTAGGAATTACCGTTTTCACTAATTAGAAAAACCATATGTTATTGTAATTTGTAACAAGCAATATGGGTTCTTTACTTTAATTTGAAAAGCTTTGTGGATTTATTAAAGCCCCATAGCTCATGATGGAAATGACGTTTTAAGGTTAAAAATAGTTTCGTTAACATTCCAAGTCTCGCCGCTCATTATTTTTTTTTTACTATATCAGCACAAAGATTTTTAGCTTTAAGCTGGATTCATACCAACGTCCGGATCCGCTCAGTGACGATATTGTTCCGTCCGATGTAAGTATTTTTACACATCAAAATAATTATTTAACTAACTAAGTAGTTAAATATCACAAGGATGGGCAGAAGGATATACTGCCACACAACTTTGTCTTGGCACATACTGCTTGATTGATATTCATACCATATTAATAAGCTCTCATGCGGAACAATATCGTCACTGAGCGGATCCGGACGTTGGTGTGAATTCAGTTTTATAGTTAAGATAATCAATTTGGGTGAAAATTAAAAATAAACTTACAAAACGATTATTTCAAGATTTCATAACATTCTAGCTCTTATTAATATCAATTTAACTGTACTGTTCAAATCTTATCTTTAAATTATCAATAATTTATTTAAATTAATTATTTGAAGTTGTTGGATTGAGAAAACAATTGCTTACCCTTGGTGAAAATTTGGCATAATTGAACAAACTTTCTTGAACTCGCTGAAGCGTTAAATTAATCATTTAAATTTATCCCATTTTCTTAAAATTATTATTATTATTATTTGACATATGACTTCACTGTGCATATTAAGACATATTGATTTACATGAGACAAACTCTATCAAGCTTGGTGAATTTATCATATTTTAAAGTTTGGTGAGCTTAAAGAATTCCTCTTTACACAAAACGAGTCTTAACCCAACCTACAAGGCCAAGTCTCACCGGGTGTGGGCCGAACAAACTTAACTCGAAGGGGTGTGCCAGTCGGCATTGAAAATGTTAGGGTTTGTTCTCAGAACCGTCAGAGTTTTTAGGGATACCCGAACTCTGAGAACACTCTATTTCTCTTTGGTCCGCAGTAGGCTGGAGAGTGGTTCAATTATTTGGAATCCTCATGAGGTGGGGTACTCCCTCATCTTGGAGAGGGTCCAGAAAAAGTTCCTGAGATTTTTATACATGAGGGAGTACGGCCACTACCCGTGGCTCTACCCAACGAACTTTCTCCTGGGCACGCTCGGACTTCACTCCTTACAGCTCAGGAGAGAGGGGTATGCCGCCACTCACTTCTTCAGACTGCTGCGGGGCTATATTGTAAACCCTGCTATTTTGGAGCGCGTAAGTCTCTATGTTCCTGATGACTATCTAAGACAGCGTCTTCATAGATTATTCTATCTTCCTGCCTGTAGGACCAACCTGCCAATGGTTCTGCCGGTGGGGAGAAGTATTTTGCTCCTGAACAAAATCTCTTCCGATATCGACTTATTTCATGTCAGTGAGGAGAGATTCAGAAGTGAAATCCTATTGATTCTTGAAAGAGTTTCTCCTCATTGACCTGATCATCACCACTGCCTGAAATTTTATTTTTTTGAAATTTTATTTTTTTGTTACTATAATTTGTATTTATTTTGTAAAAAAAATAACTTATTTCTTATATGCATTAAATTCAAAAAATTTGTAATGTATAAGAAATTTAATAAAAATATTATTATATTATATTATTATTATTAACTCGACTGTGACGGAAACGAGGTTGAAATTTGCATGGTGTCCGTTAACCCATCATCTCATGGAAAAAGCACATATCTTACCCAAAAGAAAGAATAATCTTCTTAAACCAATTTTAGATTGGTAATAAAAAATGTTAAAATGGAGGACAGAGCAAACATTTTTTTGCAACAATTTTGAAATTACAATAAATAATTTGAATGTGTTATATTGCTCAGTATTTCATAAAAAATCGTCTGTAAAGCGCTATTATATAAATTTAGAATGAGAGCTTTAAAAAAAATATCTCGTAAATAGCGACATACAAATAATGTACTAACTCACTTAAACCCTGTAAGTAAATATTCGAATATAGTTGCAAATTTTCATTGGTGCAGTTTAATTTCAAGTAAATACAAAATTTATTTAAAAAATGAGCATAATCCCTGTAGGTAAATATATGTTGTACATATATATTGCTTCAGATGAAAAATGATACATTTAAAAGCTCCATAGCCCACGATGGAACTGTCAATTTTGGTTGAAAATAGTTGTGTTGATCTTTGCATTTGAAACAAAAAATAATAATGCATACCAAAACTCATGACACCAGAGCTCACCATTCGAGAGATACTGTTGCTTCGGACGAGCAAACAGATTTCTCTTTTACAACTAAGATAATGAATTGTCGTATAAGTGAATTAAAAATTGTGTTTTTAAAATTCTTAATTGTATAAATTATCATTTTCCTACAATTATTAACTTACAACGGCTCACATACAAAGTGCTCACCTACAAACCACTCACTTACAACTCATCACTTTCAACTAATATATTATGACTAAAACCTTAAAGTTAATAAAACTAACCAAATAATCAATAATTGAAAATGAATATGTACGTTGATGCAATATAGTTGATAAACAGGTGTTGAATTGTATGCAAGATAACACATTATTCAAATTCATAGTGGAAAAGAAAAACATTGGACTGCTATATATTATTTGACGGGGTACTTTGTTCGCGAATCGTTACACAAGTAATCGTAGTTCAGCAGTCGGAAATTCTAATTTACATGTCAGAGGGATTAACTTTGACTGCATTTAATAACATGCCGTCCACCAATTAACATTTACAAATTCACTGGGTCAAAACTTAATGCCGTAAGGTCTGAGCACCATGCTTCCGTTTTTAATTACATTCCGTGTAATAATAAAAGTACATCTCATAGTTGTTTATTTCATCATATGTGCTTTTCACAGACGTACATGATAACAATAAAAATAAATGCTGTTTCACATTCTAACATAAAAAAAATAAAACATCGTTTGTTAATTTGAGGTAAATATCTATGTATTATTCGATCATATATTGTATAACTAGATGATCTAATCAAATTATATTAAATGTTAAAGAAGCGCCTAAGATTTTTAATTTGAAAAAATGTTGCCTTTAGTCTGAAAAAAAAACCATTGCAAACGAACGTACTCCTTTCTGCCAGAGGTAGTTCATACATGGTTTGAAAACTATCTGACAAATCGAACGCAATTAACTCTTATTCACTCTATCCAAATACATAGAACCAAAAAAATATCTATGTCTTACGGTGTGCCTCAGGGCCGTTTACTAGGCCCTCTTCTATTTATTATATACATAAACGCACTATGTAACATGGGTATTGCTGATGAGATATTATCTTTTGCTAATGAGACAGTTTTAATCTTTGAAGATGTGTTATAACAATGTATATGTAACATTGGCTAATATACCTCCAAACTCGTAATATCTATAAAACACAATATATGACGTTGTCCACACGCTAACATACTATCCCCTATAACTGTCTTAAGCCAATCATCGAATCATATTCACTTAACCTAAACACACCTGAAACCTGTTATAATAATTATTGTTCATGTACCACCCTTATATCATCAAAATAAGTTGAATATCTGGGAATCACCACTGAAAACCAACTAATTAACTAACTAACTCGAATTAATAACACAGCTAAAATACTCCGCCAACTATTTTACATATTCTACTGTATTGGGTCTGTCTTGGACTTACGGACTCTATGAAGCGTCTATTTTGCTATCTTCTAATCCATAGTATCATCACATGGTATTGTGAGATAGGGTAGTTATGCGAAATCCTGAGAATTATGTTCAAATGCCAACCCACTTATCCCTCAGAACCTCGAATGCTTTCGAAATAGTAATTGTGCAAAAACCAATAAGCGACTTAACAATTATATTTTTTAAATCCCAAATCCGATCCGTTCCATGACATCTTATGGTATCCCAAACCGCTTTTCATCATTTTTAGCGTTATACGAGTATATATTCGTAACTCTCCTCTCTCTGTCCAAAAACCCCATATATATTTTTTTTGAATTTATAGTGAATACTGCACAAAAGTCCCAACTACTCCCAATCGTCTAGAGCCAGTGAGACTATGGCATCTCGAATGGGGTATGTTGTGGGGCTAAAGGTAATGGGGAGGAGAAGTAGATGGGGAACATTTAAAAAAGTTTTTTTTCTTTGTATTATGTCCTCCTTATTTATTTATTTTTAAATTACCGCTATAAATTCCAATTACAAAAAGGTACATAACACGAAATAGGAAAAAGAGCAACAGAGAAAGAACACCACATAATATATATTTTTCAAATACATGCATTCCAAAAACTTTCCGAACAAGAACTCACTTGAGTACATGTTCTTAGACAAAGGAACAATTTTTTTGTGTTATTTGTGTATAACGTTTTCACTGTTTTTTTTTTCGTATAATGATGTAAATCTATGCTTGTCCCTGTAATGTTATTTGTGTCGATACAGGCGTAATTTAGCTAAGCATTTGCTAAACTGTTTCCCTACTTTAACTTAATATTTAAATGATTTAATAAAACAAATTTGTAACTTTATTCCACTTTTATTCTTATTATGTTAAATAAAAGTGGAATAAAGTTACAAATTTGTTTTATTAAATCATTAAAATGGAATTCCACCACGAATTAACAGTTTCAAAATTAGAAATAATTAATATTTAAAGCAAAATAACCCCCGCACAACCTTCTCAATGTGACATAAGCCCTCGGGGAAAAATTCAAGCTCTCTTGTGCGCAGTCGAATTTAATTACAAGAAAAATCACCTCCAACCAAGGTGACTCGAAACTCGGAGAGAAGTCTTTTGAATAAATTATACGTGTATATCGATTAAATGAATTGTTATTAAGTTAAACCTTCACCTTTGCAGCACAAATGTCAATGAACAATGTTACATTGCATTTCGTGTTTATAACATTATTTTTTGACATTATACGACTGAACTTTCAGTAGACTGCACACTGTGCTGCATTCCGTTTATATGAACTGAAAGTTACTTATAATAACGTTTATCGCAAATACCGGCTCCTGAAGTACTGCAGCTCTACGGAATTGTATTGACGAATTAACTATTTCCGATTAATTTTCCACCATCGCACAGCGTCGAAACTATTATCAATGCTAAGACTGCCTCAATAGATTACTCCTTGATTTCCTTCCGGGGACAGGATATCGTAAAATAAATGGAAATATTAACTGTCTCATTGAATATCTCGCCATTTTACCTCAGTGGATATAATAGTAGGCCGCAGATTTGGGTCTTGGCTCACATTCTTTGCTTTATTCGCATGCATACATACTTTTACATTTTATCGACCATAGACATGGTCAGACTTCAATATTAGAATCACTTAATCGTGCCATGACATCCTATAGTATTCCCAACATCTTCTAATCATTTTATCTTCATGTACGAGTATGTTCTTAATTCTTCTCTCTCTGTCCAACCATTCTACATGTTTAAAAAAAAAATTATATTGAATACCGCACAAAAGTCTCAACTGCTTCTAACCGTCTAGAGCCAGTGAGACTATGGCATCCCTAATTGGGGTATGTTTGGGGCTGAATATAGTGTGGAAGGGAAGGGGATGGGGAAGAGGAAGGTTGGGAAGTTCTCATGAACATGTTCAATCATCTAAACAATTTTTTTTTCTAAAGTGTTTTTTGTGTTTTATCTTCTACTATGTCCCCCTATTTATATTTTTATTTATAAATTAACGGACTAAAGTCCAATTACAATAAAAAAATACAAAAAACAAAATAGGAAAAAGTGCATTAGAGAAATAATAACACATACAATAAATAATTATATTATATTAATAAAATGAAGCAATGACAAAAATAGGACAAAATATACATAAGAAAGAACATTTAAATCAAAGTCAAAGTTTTGGAAGAGTCGTAAAGAATGACAAAAATCATTTAGTCTGCTGCCAAAAATTTCAAGACCATGGCTTGAGTTAACTTTTTAAATAGGTAGTGTATTTCAAAATAGCCTGTGAAAATTATTTAAATGCATATAAATCAAAATAATAAGTAGTATATAAGTTAAGATATTATAAAGTAAAAAGAAAATGAAATAAATAGCTATTTGTATACTTGAATGTACAAAGTGACTAATATAAAATAAATAAATTAATTAAATAAAACAAATCTCGACATTCTAGACAGTTGAGAATGATACCTATAATCGGTAGTGATTTTTATTAAAAAAAATTTGCCCTACCTTTACATAACTTATTTGAAAGCATATTATAAGCTGGACGCTGGAAGGCTCACGTAAAGGAGAGTAAAAATAAATGGTATTGTTGCCAGTGGCGGCTCGTGACTTTTTAGTGTGCTAGAGTGGTAAGATTGAAAAGAAACGTCATCATTAATAATAATAATAATATTTGGATAATTTTATAGCGCCGTTTTTGTGAAAAATCACCTCAAGGGCGCTGTGCAAATCTAATTTCTACTTAATGTTAATTCTTAGTTTATATAAATATACAGCAACATACTTACCTGGCAGGTCACTTCTGGCAGGACACAATCACCATATCATAATAACTTAATTTTTTATTTATTTGTTTATTTTTATTTTATTTATTTATTTATTTATTTATTTTATTTTTTTTATTCTTTTTTTTATTTTTATTTATTTATTTATTTATTTATTTTTTTTTTTTTTAGGGCATGAAGGCAAATTTAAAATAAAGTATATCGGAGGTATTTTTAATTTTTCGTAGTGAAGAACAGATAATGGTGATAATCTTCTAATGAATTTAAGGAATGAGAGTCTGAAAAGTTTTCTTGGTTCTATTGGGCTTGTTACATCTTGATTATGGATATGATTTTCTGAAAAAATGAGTTTTGAGTTTGGCTCTGAACTCTGTCGAGTATTTTATTACTCTCAGATCATGTGGTAGTCCATTCCAGGCTTTAGGACCTGACACTCCGAAGGCGCGCTCTCCGAACTTAGTGTCTGGTGTGCGCTTTGGTTCTTTCAACCTTCCGATAGCCGATGACATTGCCGATCTAAGAGTTGACTGTCGCGAATTGGAATCTTCAGGAATACACAATTCCGATAAATAAGCCGGAGCCATTCCGTTAATTGATTTGAAAACCATCCAGCAAAGCTTAAACTGGATTCTTTCGGGACATTTAAGCCAGTGAAGATTTTTGAGGTGCTCTGAGATATGGGAATATTTTGATACGCCGGTGATAAGTCTTGCCGCGGCGTTGAAGACTAGTTGTAGTTTGTTAATTTGATATTTAGGAAGACTAGCGTATATTCCGTTGCAGTAATCTAAACGCGAAACGACGTATGAGTTTACAAGTAGTTTGGTTGCCTCTGTTGGCAGGTTTCTTAGCACTGATTTTATTTGTCTTAGTTGAAAGAACCCTGTGCTCACAGTCTTGTTAATTTGGGATTTAAGGGAGAAATCAGCATCCAGATTGACACCCAGAAGTTTGATGGATGTCTTTGGAATAATGTCACTTCCTGAGACAGCTATTGGGGAGTTATCGATGTTATGCTGACGTCTGTTTGTGGCGGTCCAGAGAAACTCTGTCTTTGAAGGGTTCAATTTCAGTCTATTTGAGGTCATCCAGAGAGTGATCGCTTCTAGGCACTCAGTCATGCGGATTTTCAGACTGTCTATTTCTGTCGGTGAGTAATAAAAGTAAACTTGCTGGTCGTCGGCGTAGCAATGTGATATAAGAATTGATGTTGTTGTAGCCGAAAACGTAACTTTTTTT
The DNA here is from genome assembly GCA_022651775.1 of Drusus annulatus. Taxonomy (NCBI): domain Eukaryota; kingdom Metazoa; phylum Arthropoda; class Insecta; order Trichoptera; family Limnephilidae; genus Drusus; species Drusus annulatus. Next base: position 13,315 of record JAGWCC010001109.1, read on the forward strand.
TTTCGAAATTTCAACTTTTTGTATGAAGATGTTTCAGAAATCCGTGCAGTGCACCACCAAAACTGAAAAATCCTGATAATCTTTATACAAAAATAAAATCATTTTCGTCCACAACAACACTAATAATGTCGTATTTTTCCATCTTAGCACTCTAGCACACTAAAAACTCACGAGCCGCCACTGATTGTTGCGTTTGTCCCCAGAGCACCGCAAGAGGAGCTACCCGCACGCCCACGTGCCGATCAAGATCCGTAGCGCGCGGCGCTACTCGGGCCCGTCGCACGCCGCGGCGTCCGCCCCGCTGCTGGACAGCGCCGCGGCAGCCCCCACAGACGACGAGGGCGAGAGCGCGCTGGCCTCCACGCCGCTGCTGTCGCCGGCGAATGGCGCGGTGCTAGAAGAAGACCCCACATACTGAGTTCCGGATCTGATCCGGTGAGTATTTGTTTAGAGCTTTCTCCAAATCTGCAGTAAAATATGCCTTGAAAACTCACCCAACCTAACCCAACCTTCTAGAGCCAGCGCGACTATGACATTCCCAATTGGACGTTGTTGTGCAGAAAGCGCACAAACCCATAATTTGCCAAAATCGAGTTTTACACGGTCTCCTATATATGAATACGAAATTTCTATCTAATGAAAACATCCAAGCTCCAAATGCAATAGATTTTTGGTAATTAATTTTTTACTTTCGTTCATTGTAGATATTTGACTAAACTTGATAAAAACATTAAATTGAAGAGTAACTTAGGAAATACATTTAAAAAAAATAATAACATTGATAGATCATAAATTACCTAATTATAATAATTCCCATAAAAAAAAAAATCACTGATATTCACTTTACAAATGCCGATTACGCATATTAATGCTTTTGTATCGTCATATTTTCAAAAGCCTTTTTCTCAGTTTCTTCTTTTAGGGGTTGGATGTTTTCTGCATAACGACGTCTAATTAGGGTATGGTGTGAGGCTAAAAGTATTGGGGAGCAGAAGGAGATGGGGAAGAGGAAGGTTGGGAAGTACTTGGCTATTCAGATATGGTCACCGAACAGGATAAAGCCATTTCAAGCAACGCTTCGATTCTGAATGGTGGTCGTACACCAGGGCGATACTTAGAGTATCTGCCATTCTGGAACGTGCCGTAAATTTACTGTTTATTATTTTATATTAATGTTATGTTATGACACATATTAGTTAAATAATGGTTACCACTCGACGACGTAGGCCGTCAAATAATATAATATGATTTCGGCTACCTAATTAGTATGAACAATTTATTGATACCTAGTAATAATCCCGTGTAGCCGTGATTTACAAGTTTATGCAGATTAGGGTTATTCGTATAACTCATGATAAGTGCATGAATATACATGTGCCTTGAATCTATTAATTGTTGTTCGTTCAAAAGGGGGGTGGGTGAGTATATTAAGAGTTTTCTAACTAACTAGATTTAAAAATCAGGCAAATTCTTCAACTTTCTCGTCCCTTTTTTTATGCTTCAATTTCCCTTCAACCGCACGTATTTTGCGTCATACACTTAAAACAATAACAAAAACCACTCGTTGTAATATTTGGTTGCAGCCATCGCGAGCGCAGTCTCCCACCGGTAGCCTGGGAAATCCGGAAGAGAAGCGAGTGCAGTTTCTCCACAAGAAAACAGAAGCGGACGACATGGAGGCATTAAAGAAAAAGAGGAAAAGGTTTGTTGCTGTCTTCTTATCAGACCTATTATGAAAATTAGGACATTTTGCTTTCGCCGTTATTATTTATGTATCCGTGTAAAATAGTACTGCAGTTGTATATGTTCTAATATGTAAGCATTAGTATACCATGTACTCGTATATAGTTATGAATAACCCCTTTCAGTGATCTTTATAGAAATGTATAATAATATTAACACAATGTAAGAAACGTAAAGTTTTAAATTTAATTAAAGCAGGATTCATTCAACTTTCAAGATATAGCTGTCTTTGAATTGTGTCAAAAAAAAATAACCAAATAAAAAAATAGTTCCATATTTGAGTTCATCGATGATTTTTCATGACAACTCATTAAGAATTAAACTACGTATACCTTTGAATTATTTAATATCATTAGATTTTTTTATTTGTTTACTCGTAATTAAAATTCATTGGTCATTTTTTTGTTCAATTATTGTGTGACAACACTTTAGAAAGCAATAGGGCTGTCGTATTTCATTTAATTAAAAACATAATACGGAGTTCTTCGAAATCTATACAGTAAATATTTTCTTTATTTTGTTGATTAATTAAATATTCTAACCATTGCGTTGCTGGGAATAGAAAAATTTAGCCCATGATGGCCTCTCAAGATAATCGTCACATACCTATAATCTTCTTGATGGTCTTTTCATGTTTTTTTTTTACATTTTACATACAGTCAATAATATTAATTTTGATTGCTATGCATATTTATATAATATAACATTTAATTATCTTTCAAGTACAACGAAATCAATTGGGTATTGATTTGACTCCGATTTACAAATACGATTATATTTGTATAGTTAGCATGCGACATAATACTGATTGAATACAAATGAACTAATTAATTTACGAAATGTTATTTCCACATTGGCTTTAACAAAATCAACTTACGACAAAAACAATCAAAATATAGATACATTTGCTTATGCAACGCGTAATTCATTGTAATTTATCAATAATACAGAGTGGTTTAATCGATAATGCTTTTAGTCAACATTTAGTAGAACTACACTTAAATTAAAAATAAATTCATACTAGAAAAAATAAATCGTGCATGGTTAAAATATATTTTAACCTTTCAAAAAATACCAAAAGTTTAAGTTCTCACAATTTATTTACGCAACAAATTCGCCGCGTGTCATTAAAACGATTAAAATGAAAAATAATTTTAATTAAAAGATTTACTAAAGCGAGACAATTAATTAACTTGCGTTAACAATTTTTTTTTTAATATTGATAAAACAAATATTTGTATAAATTCACTGATGTTTTTGTTCTAATATTCAACTACTTACAATTCTCTCAGTAGTATCGTTGTGAAGATTTTTACTACAATACTATAGATTCCTTCAATGTAGAAAACGTTTTTACTCTAGTATATTTTTAATCAAAACATATCCTCGCTGCTTCTCAAAAAGCTTTAGAACTGTTAAATACTTGTATTTTTGCACTGAAGCTTCGCTGCGGAAATTTCTTTAATAATATTTAAATGGAAATGGTAACATGATAAGTTTCATATTGTACTTTATTTTCAGCAAATGAAAAAAAATCGAAAGATTTATCTTCCGCTCTGTGTTTGCTAATAGAATATGAATGCCATTTGTTAATATATAAAAATTATAAATGTCGTGTGTCAACACCCACCCAGCCCTACTAGATTAATTTTTTTTTTTTTAAATTATTCATTAAAATTTACTTACCAAAACAAGCATTTTAAATAACTATTTATAATTTTCAGAATACTAGAAATTACTTTTTCCAATTTTTCGTTAAATGCTCAGGGCTTGCTGTTTCATATTTTGATTATAACTTTGTTGTTTTATATTTTTTGAAAATATGTGAGACAATTTTTTAAAAGAATATTCACTAAAAGTAGACCTCGATTACAAGACCAATCATTATTCAATAGAAAATGTAGCATTTACTAACACACAGTAACCTTTAACTTATAATGACTTTATAATTGTTGTAAATCAAACACCCTTATTTTATTTTTTATCTGAACGCAGCGCCCTTTTTACCGATTGGCTCAATGAAATCATGAGGTATGTTTGTTATATTATGTTTATCCGATTTTCATCAATATGCATGAGTAGTTTTCCTCTTTTATTTTCTGATTAATTCTGCTACGCATGTTTTCCGCACTAGAAATAGAATGTTAATAATTTGTATTTTAAGCAAGAACGTTCGCTTTATTTTATTTATGAGATATCGTTTTCGTGCTTTCAATCAATTATAATTATTGTTAGATTTGTTTTCATTTATATATTTTTTAAAACGATTTGATAGTTTGGTCTTCCAAAATAAAATATCATCCATCGTCAATATGCCAAATACAGTTATGACAACTTTACTACATTCTATATATCGGCGTTGGAAAGGCAAAAGGGCTGAACACTTTGGTCAAAAATGAGTTAAATACGCAGTTTGGATCAGTTTTTTTCTGCAACTCTGACCCGTTCGATTCTTTGACTTAGACTTTTGTGGCCCTTTAGCTATCTAAAATATACTTATTATTATACTTGTTTTAGCTTTTCGTCGCTGCAGGTAACTCGGTGAGAGTATTGAGTTTCTTGGGTTAACTTTTTTTTTAAATCCAACCAGGTACTGTAGAATTGTGAATTTTATTGTAAAAAAAAAAGGCTTCCGGTCTAAACTTCCCAAAATGGCGATTCAGCTCTTTTTTTCTTTCCGGTGACGATATACTATTTCAGATTTCACCCATATCTTTTTTTTTCACTTTTCAATAATAATCTTAAATTACTTGCGGAAAAACCCACTTTTAGCGATGTACAAAATTTTTACAAGATTTAATACAAAATTGAATTTCGGTCGTACGAATAACAGATCAGAATGTGAGGTGGGGTGTTTTACGTTCATACCAAAAAGTTTTCAAAAATCTAAGAGTGCCGATGAGAGTAATGTAAAGAGAGAAACCAAATGTAGATTAGCGAAATCATAATACCTAAATAAAATTATTAAATCCATCAGCTAACCAAATCAACAGCTATTAAAAAAATTGAAAAAATTATTTTGTCTCCGCTGAGCACACTGTTTGAATCAACGATGACAGCTGAATGCAAATATTGCTCAAATGAGGTAGGTAGCTGGAAAAAAGGTACAACAAACCTGGCAGACAAAGACTGAGGAGGCCGGTCATAATTGTGATAATTGCAATGATAATGATGTATTATTTTTATTTAGTAAAAAGAAAGACAAACTTTCGCGGGTTACAAATAACCTGACAATATTTGAAAAACTCCTACTGCCATCGTAATAAGCGGAAATTGTTGCTTGTGTAATGATGGAAGACTTAGTAGAGGAATTGAACCCACGACGCCCGGGTAGAAATCTGACGCGTGTGTCCACTCAACTACTAACCGGTCTGTTTCATCGATCAATGAAAATTTGTTTTTTCATTTTTATCACAGGGACATTTTATATGTAAATTTGATTAAATATAATCTCATATTTGTACGAAGAAAAATGAGTCATTTCTCTGAACTTATGGCAAGGAACGGGTTATTCTTGAAAACATATTTTTTTCAATTGTTCTTGATTTTTATATATAATATATATAAAGTATAAAATCTGTGTTCGTGTCTCAGAAAGAAAACCCTTGAACGGAACCTGTATTGGTGTCATCAATTTTGCACATTTTTTTTCTGTCTGAAATTTTAGAAACGCAGCTATTTTCAGCTTTCAACGTCACTTTGTAATAAGCGTTTGAGTATTAAAATATGTATTTATCTGTTGAAAAATAAGAGACAAAGTGACTATTGTTTGTTCCATAATTTATAATTTTTCACTAAACTAAATATTTTTAAAAATCGAGTAAAACTGAGTAACCACCCTTACTCATATTATAAGAAAAAAATAACAATACAGAAAGCATCATGACAACAGTAAGGTTTTTATTCTCGCGATGATTTTCTGTCTATTACACAATCATTTACGTTTTTAGTTCTACAAAAAAAAGCTTTTGGTTTTAAAAAAATGATCGTTTACAACTAATAATTAGTTAATCTCAACTGGTCCATTAATACCCCACGATAGCTCAGCGGCTTAGAACAGTCAGTTCTACCTACATTATTAGGCACGCACTGGTGTATTCTACTTACAGGTATAGTGAAAAAAAAACTCACCATCCATAATTTTTTGTAAAAATGTTTGGTAGCTTCCAGATATATTTTAAATAAGAATAGGTTACGGTCACATTTGTCCTATATACAGACACCGCATTGTTCTTTCTCGGAAGAGAGAACGTTTATTGCCTTTGGGTAGAAAATAAAGTCTGCATTGCCTTCAAATGAAAACTCAAAAAATGTATTCACATATAATAATTATATTTTCTTATTATTCGTGTATCACGTGATGATGGAAAAAATAAAGATTTTTTTTTTAAGAAGTCTTTTTATCGGGTACCCGATAGTGAGTACAAAATTGTAAAAAAAAATAATACTTGGCTAATTTATATAGCGCCATTTTTGTGAAATATCACCTCAAGGAATTTTTTGAAAATAATATATACTTGAAATAAAACGCAATAAATTTAGTATTATAAATATGTATTATTTATGTACTGAAATTATAAACCAACATACAATGAAATAGTAATGTATTACTATAGCTTGGTATTTTAATCTTATTAAAACCGTCAAGGCTACCACAAAATCTACACGAGCCAATTTTTTGCCTGCAATGCATTTTATCCATTTTTCTCTTTTCTAATTTCATGAATATGTTTTGTTACAGTAAATACACTCTGCGTCATCTTCATCGATCATGATATTAGCATCGATACTCGTGTCTCTGGGAATAACAGTTTTATCTTTGCTGTTTACAGATAGAATTTACGCGATTTATGAACTTTTTTTACTCTTACATAATCTTCCAAAGTATTATAGTTTGCGGTACATGGAACTGCCGCGTTCTTTTCGTGTTATACATTTAATCGACTTAGGTGAAGTTGCAATCTAAAATAAATACATACTAAGTAAAACCTGAATATTAATTGGACGTGCAGAGAGCGTCCAACTCAAAAAGATTAAACTGAGAAAAAGGCGTTTGGAAATATGATGGTAAAAAGCATATGCGTAATCGGCATTTGTGAAATGAATATCAGTGTTTTGTATTATTATTATTTATGAGCATTATTATAAATAAGACATTTATAATCTACCAATGAGTTTATTATATTATATTAATGTATTTCTTATGTTTCCTACATTTCATAATGTTTTTAAACTTCAATTTAGGTCATATATCTGCTATGTGCGTTAGTAAAAAAAATAATTACCAAAAATCTATTGCATTTGGAGCTTGGATGTTTTCATCGGATATTTCGTATTTATCTATAGGAAAACATGTAAAAATCAATTTTGGCAAATTGTGGGTTGGACACTTTCTGCATACTACGTCCAAATACTTTCTATAACTGAAGCCTTACATCGGGTACTCGAAATTGGGATAAGCGCACCATTTATCGGGTATTGAGCATAACACGAATCTTCATACATATCGCAACAGAAACGTAACAGAGCGATACCTTATCAAAATAATGCACGTGTTCTGAAGTTCATAACACGGGTTGTTATTTAAAATAATAATAAACCGAAAAATAAACGGTTATTATTTCATTTTCATATTTTTTAAAGATTATACCAAAATACCTATGCAGGCGGCCTAAAGTAGAACTAACGAATGAACAAACGTTTTATTCGAGTAACCACAATACCAACAGTTGCGACGACCCCGACTGTACGGATTCCTTTGTAAGTCTATAGGTACATCTGAATATTGTTATTCATTTAAAGTTTAAAACTGTGAGAGAAATAATAACAGGTTAGGTTAAGTAAGCTTGAGTTAGGATAGGTCGTATTAGATTATGTAGGACTAAGTTTCACAAGACATCAGCTTAGTTTACATGGCCTGTTCAAAAGAAAAGGTGAATATTGAATTTTCGCGGGCTGTGTACGAGTACATTCGATTATCGTTTTTTTTTTGTTATGTTGGTACACATATTTTTATCATATGTTAGCATTATCAGCCATTTTGGATTAGTGGTTTGTTTTTGACAACTGGAAAGGTTAGTCACGTTTTTGTGTGTTCTTCGATTTTTTTACTTACATCGACACAGTGAAGAAAATGGTTTTGGAAAATTGTCGAATCACTACTAGGGAAGTTGCAGAAGATGTTGGCATATCAATTAGCTCATGCCATTCAATTTTCTCGGTTGTTTTGGGCATGAAACGTGTGGCAGCAAAGTTTGTTCCGAAATTTTTAGTAAAAGCAACTTCGCATTGGTATCGCTCAGGAGTTGTTGAATGATGTCAACGACGATCCAGATTTGCTGAAAAGGGTCATAACTGGTGATGAAACGTGGGTATATGGTTATGACGTCGAAACCAAGGCCCAATCATCCCAATGGAAGCGGCCAGAAGACCCAAGACCGACAAAAGCACGCCAAGTTCGATCAAATGTAAAGGTTTGCTCACAAAAACTACACCGTAATCATGCTTCAATCACCGTATTCACGACTGCGACTTTTTCCTATTCCCGAAACTGAAGAGACGGATGACAAGAAAGCGTTTTGCCACAATTGATGAGATAAAGTCACAATCTAAGAACGATCTGATGGCCATACCGAAAAACGCATTCCAGAAGTGCTTCGAGGATTGGAAGAAGCGCTGGCATAAGTGAATTATATCTGAGGGGGATTACTTTGAAGGGGGGAAATGGATATTGATGAATAAATAAATACTTTTCGAAAAAAATCGAAATTCACGTTTTCTTTTGAACAAACTTAAAACTTTTTCGAATATTTACGTAGATGTGGCACACTTCACGATAGAGTAGATTACGTCTGTCAATTTTCGCGTCGTAAAGCCGATGGTAAGATCTTTGTTTTGCTGATCGATATTGGGCAACTACCCGATAATTAGGCACTTTCCCCTACACTTCTGAAAGCGGCTTTAAATAAACAAAGTTATCTTATTAAATGATCCTGAGGTTTATTTTTCTGGAAATTCAGGCAAGTCTATTGAACTGAACATTTGAAATATGATTATTCACTTTGCATGCTGAGACAAACTCAATTAGGGAAGAAGCGAAGGGTTTGCCCGGATAGTGGCTGCTTACTTGAAAACAATGAACTAATAGGCGGATCTGCCCGCCGGCCAAGTCCTCAGTATAGCTGAACTTTACAGTAGCAGGACATTACTTACAGCCCAAATTTGTTTGACCTACATAGCAGAGTTATAAGTTAATTGGCTAGCAAAGGTCGCAGGTTCAAAATCGGCTTCATTGCAAAAAGAATTTCTTACATTCACATTGATTTTTGCACGTGTACAATTAATTTTTTAAGTCATCGTTTTAGGGTCGCGGATTAACAACCATTTGACTACAGCACTAATAAGATCATAGCAGTTAAAGTCAGCAGACGATGTTATAACGAAGTTCGGTTATCGAAAACATTTTTGGAAAAACTTTCAAACACAATGAAATACTGTCTTTTTAAGTGTTTTTACCCCCTACACTTCCCAGGATTCTCGCATATTACTTACTCGATTCAGTGTGTTTTCTCACTTCACGGATGCCATACAACAGGGTTGGTATCAGTGTTCCGTCGTGAACTCATAGCCTTAATTTGTTTAATATTCGACTATTTAAATCACACAAAATGAATTTCCACAATAGGAACCTTTTATTCCCAAAAACCTCCCAACAAAATTCCAAACAACTTCATTGATTTAGATATTTCAGACCGATTTGGAAAATAAAAATAAAACAAATACTTGTTAATAGTTGTTGTTGGTTTACTATTATTATTTTCAGTTTTCGTTAAAAGCAATTTATGTTTGTACATTTTGTAGATTCACGAACTAAGCAACAAGGTAGGCTTCATTTGTTTGGTAAGTATTGGTTTTTTCTTTGTCTTCTTAATATTCAATATAGGTACCTACTTATAGTAACTGTGCAGAATGCCAACTACGATCTACAATGCTTTCTGTGAGTTACTAAACTGCCCCGTTTGAATTTCAAATTATGTTTAAACACTAACTAGTTATCAGAAGTGTTAAATTACCATGAAACGCAATTAGTTATTTGCTTCGGGGTTATATGTATCTCTATAATGATGTGGAGTGCAGTATCCTTATAGTATATTCATTATTAAATAACACATTGCACTCCCGCAGCTAAGTCAGTATTTCGTCTGATAACTTTAATTAAATTTATTGATAAACATAAATAATGGACGAAATTTAATGAGGAATATACCTAATATATATTTATTTATTTATTTATTTTTATACGCCCTCATGGGCTTTTACATAACATAGGTATAAAATAAAATAACAGTGACATAAAAAATAACAATGACATAAAAAATAACAATGCGCCCAAAAACATTTGATGCGACGATTTGATTACGCCCAAGAAAATTAACACTAGTATTTTAGAAAGAGGTATGTTATTATAGCCTTCTTGTAACTAGATTCAGTGCAGTTGAATATATCTACTATTTCAGCGATAGAATTGCCTCACTGCATGCAATCTAGGTACAAGCGAGTATTTAAAATGACTCAGTCCTGATATTGTTGTTACATTTAAAAAGAATTTTGGATCGAGTGGATCTGTTAGGTACATAGAAGGTAATTAAGCTAAGTAAATCAGGGCTGTCTATAATACCATTAACAATTTTAAAAATAAAAGTCAAGTCGGAAACAAGCCTCCTGTCTGAAAGTTTTAGTAATTTTAATTCTTTCATTAAAAAATTATAATTTATGGTTTCAATAGGTAGACCGAGTTTATAGTTGATGTATCTTAGAAATTTATGTTGCAATTTTTCAATGGAATCAGAGTGGATTTTAAAGTGAGGGGACCAGACAGAAGAATTATATTCGACTTGACTTCGAACTAGTGAAGAGTACAGGATTTTCAATGTAGAAATATTTTTAAATTCATTGGCATTTCGAAGAATGATTACTGAAGAAATGTAATTGATTGTTCCCTTCCTAAACACGAGAATTTTCTCAATTGGGAGGTGATTTCTCATAAACAAAACCAAACTAGAAATACTTACAAGGAAGACGAACATAAGAAGTGATTTCGCTACTGAATTCGGTATTTTTTTGTAATTAGCTTTAAGAAATCTCTGTTTTTTTTTAAATCTATTGTATTATTTGAATTATTTATTATATTTCAATAAATAAAAAATAATAATAATACTGCCATTTTAACAGCTTTCTTCATTTTCGGATCTTCTGAATTATCTCATATATTGTCAAAACTATCTTTATGGAGTCGCTTGTGTGCGCACATTCTACGTATTTTAATTAGTTTTAAATGACTGTGACAAATCTTGACCAAAGCAATACCGGTAGGAGATACTATTTAGACTAAGTCCGGTTGAAGACGAATGCGAACAAATACTGATTGAAAGAACACTAGGCAAGCTTCTCATGTGTTCAAATGAATCGTGATTTAAGTGGTAGTGTGATATGATGAAGCTTGATCAAATCGGGAGTCAAGCATAACCTCAAATATAAATGTATTGTAATTGTTTAAAAATATGTATAACACATAGTTCCGTCTTTTTTGTATTTCAATTACAAAAAAATAACGTTAGTGGAAGTGTAGAATAAAAGCAAAAATATGAAAATTTCTATTTTAAGCCGAAAGATGTTTTTCATTTATTTTTTTTAAATATATACAATGTAAAAGCTGGATTTTAACTGTTGATTTTCCATCATTATTATGCTTTTAGTGAAAAGCCTGCTTTTGCATTTTTGCATTGTATTTATTAATTAAATATTTTGCGTCGGGTGAAAACGTTTTTTCCTCTTCTCAAAAGTGTATTTCGGTTTTATTGACAAACGGTGTATTTTTATTCAAATAAACAACTCGCTTTAATTAATTTTTAAAAGTAAATATAGACCTGTTCTTTAAATATTTTCAAAGAATCTTTTAACGGGTATTTGCCTTAATTGAATTCATTCTTGAAATGAAATAAGTAACTCTCCCAAAAATTAAAATTATCAAAAGAGTCAGAAAAAGAAAAGTATTTTAAGGAAAATTATTTCCTTAAAATACTTTCCCAAGCGGAGGTTATTTTTGAGCTTTTGTTGTATTTCACAGGCCATCAAAAAAAACTGGAAAAAAATGTTCTTACTTTTTTTATGTGAATACCGCACGAGAAGCCTAACTGCTTCCATCTGTTGGAGCCAGTGAGACTATGGCATTTTTAATTGTGTGAGGCTGAAGGTAGTGATATATTTTATTTTATTAATATGTGTCATAACACATTAAATTCATATAAAAAATAATATATAGTATATTTGCGGCACATTCCAAAGAGGTAGATACTCTAAGTATCGCCCTGGTGAAAGACCACCATTTAGAATCAAACTGTTACTTGCCGTATTTGGTGACCAGATCTGCATCGCCAGGTACTTTCCAACCTGGATCTTCCCCATCTCCTTCCCCTTTTTACTACATTCAGCCTCACAACATACCCTAATTGGGAATGCCACAGTCTCACTGGATATAGACGGTTCGGAGCACGAGGGGACTCTCTTGCGGTATTCATTGTAAAAAAAAAGTGAGAAATGGAAAGAGATGGGGAAGAGGAAGGTGGATAAGTACCAGGTTATTTAGATCTAGTCACCAAACACGACTAAAGACATTTTAAGTAACGTTTCGATTCTGAATGGTGGTTTTTCACCAGAGCAACACTTGTAGTATCTAACACTCTGGATTATATGTAATAGTTTATGTAATTTTCGAGTGGTGAATACTCTCAGTATCGCCCTGTTGAATTGTGACCACTTAGAATAGAAACGTTGCTTGAAATGACACTAATATACTTTGGTAACCAGATCAGAATAGCCAAGAACTTCCAAACCTCCCCCTTCCCCATTGTCTCCCCCCCCTCTCAACTCCCTTCAGCCACATTATACATACCCCAAGATGCCATAGTCTCACTTGCTCCGGACAGTTGGAATTCTTGGGTGTTATATCGATATAAAAAAAATAAATACATGGAGCTTATATGAAAATGAAATAAGCTAAAGTGTTTTTTTGGTAAAAACAATAATACATATTTATTTATTTATTTATAAATTAACGGACCAAAGTCCAATTACAAAAAAGACATGTAAAACGTGAAATGGAAAAAAGAGCAACAGAGAAGGAATAGCACATACGAGTACATAATAATAAATGAAGCTATGACAAAAATAGGACAAAATAAACATGAGAGAGAACATTCAAGTCAAAGCCTGAACAAGGTTTTAGTAGAGCCGTAAAGAATGACAAAAATCATTAAGACTGGTACCAAAAATTTCAAGACCATGACTTGAGTTAACAAGTCTTGACATCCTGGACAGTGGAGAATTATACCCATAATTAGTATTGTGATGATTGAGGATATATATATAAACAATATCAGGTATATTTCCCGTAAACTCATAAAATTTCTCATTTTTCAATTGCCTCTTTCATTTCATATTATCTGTATATTTCTCTCTGTTCCTTTGTAATATTTTTAATGTTATTTTGTTGTTTTCTCACTGTTCTCTTATTTTATCTTATATTGTGTTCTCCCTCTGTATGTACTCGTACATATACATATATAACCGCACTCTTTGTAGTTTTTGTTTAGATTATTTTTGAACCCTGATAATTCTTAGGCTTAGCGAAATCGGTCGGTAATCAAAATCAAAATTCAAATTGAATCTGTGGTCCTATACTAATTTATAATTTCATTTTCATTGGTAATATAACGCTTCACCTGTTTCAAAGCGTGGCAGCGGCCGAGCTTCGGAATCCCGATCGTAGACCGCGTGGATGTGTAATTATAATGAAGCGTATATAATGTGTGTAGCGTATACAGTATGTATATCCGACGTCGGTAGAGACGTCCCCGAGACCTCGGTTCCCCTGATCGTGACAATGAAAGTCCGATCCAATATTGGTAATCGCTGCCAAAAAACTGACTTAGCGTCGAGCGGTGTATTAATTTTACCCGCCACTGCTTTCTTACGTTCGAAGATAGATTTCGGGTTCTAACAAGTTCTGTCGTATAAATAGAAATAATTTATACATTCTCCGTTCGATTCGGTATAATATTTGTGTTCACGTGGTTGGGACGCTGTCTAACAGATATGTGTTTTGATTGTAGTCAAACTATTATTGTAAAATAGCTTTTGGCATTTTTTGTTTTCAGGTCGCGCAACTAGAGTTGACCCAAATAACAAACATTTATGATCGTGTGTATCGGTGCATATTTATACTTCTCAAACGTCACTGAGAAACAGATTTTTTCCTTGCTTACGCCTACTTATTGTGACTAGCGAGAAAGCGTCAACTTGTATTAACAAGTATCCAATTTGAATATTTCTTTAGGTTTTTCCAGTTTATTTTTATTACCTGTATTAAAAATTAACTTTTTTAAATTCACTGAAATTTTCATTTTGGAAGTCAAAACTAAGTTTGAAACTATTATTGAGTAAATTATTGTTACATGAGATCGACTGCTGACAATTGAGAAAAAAAAATACGCGTCGAATGGAATCAATTTCTCAAAATCGTCACATTGGCTTTATTATAAATGCAGCGACGATATGTTCTTTTATAATTATTATTTTATATTATTTTTTTATTTAAAAAAAAATATTTAGATTTTTTCATTATTGTATTATTTATATGGCAGACAGAGTATTGCACCCGCCGCTATATTCCGCTGAAATAAAATATTTTTACTATTATTATTAATTCTCGATCGCACGTGTTTCTTTCTTATTTTCTGTGTATTTTCTATTGCCTTCATAAATGTGAGTCTATTTTGCTACCAGTTAATTTACATTGGTACATATGTTTGAAAATATCTTTAAATGTATCCTGATATGAACGCTGTCCATATTAGTAAAGCGAAATTTGAATGTTAATAAGTTCATTTTAAAAACAATGTTAACATTAATTCCGCAAGATTGTAAATCTCTGCTTGAACTATAAGACCCCGGAATATATGAAAAATAGAAAACATATACGTACATTACACACATTAAATGTTTGTACGTATTCTACATTCACTCAATCTACTAATAACACAACATTAAATAAACAAATATAATTGATATTAATAATAAAAGAATACTTTTTTTTAAAACCACAACATTCATTATGATGAAGGCCAACCGGTTTTGCTTGGATCAAGCTTTATCAGGGCACATATAATATTGTGTTATATTATACACAATATTATATATATGCCTCACACTTACAACAAACTCCCACCACAGACTGTAGCCATCACCAATAAGTATTCCTTTAATCAAAACATTACTAAATGGCTAATGAGTAAGGACCGCAAGGAAATTGAAGACCTCCTAAAATAGCACTTGAAATTCTTCACCATGGCAAACTAGAACATTGTGTAACAAATATCATCATTTTTTTTTAAATTATTCTACTTGTACTCACTGTCACTTACCTCAGAACAGGTTCTTATGACCTAGTGAGGTAGGTAATTTGAAAAAAATAATATTAGAAACAAAAAGTTAATAAAAAAAAGTCTAACCACAATGTGTTCGCTTCTTACGCAAAAAAAAAATAAATGAATTGTTATTCTATCGCATAAGGAAAGGTATGCGTCAAATCAATTGTGCATCTGTGACGTCAACTACCCCAAAGACATACTCAGTGAACGCAATATCCATTCAACGCCGCCCGGTGAACAAAGCTAACGCCTTTACAAGAAATCAAAAACATCACCAACCCGAATATGCGCAATTAGTTAAATTTTAAATTATTATTTTACTATCGTTCTACGTTACCAATATAAACATATCAAACTCACTCTTATTTTTTCTTCTAAACGTGATTCTAACCATGTCAACTGTGTTTAGGAAATGTATGCCTTAGTGATAAAATAATGGTCACGCTGTTATGCTTGACACCTGATCATAATTTGGTCAAACCACTAGGCTTGAGTTTGCTGCAAAAAACTGTGGAATAACGCCAAGCACAGTCGACATATATTAACATTTATTGAAACAGTATTAACAATGCCCATTTAAACAAAATTAATTAGACAATACATAAAAAGAAACAAAGATTTGAGTGCGGCCGAGAATCGAAATCTCTTCAAAACCTTTGATTATCGCCCTAGTGTTTAATATCCCAGAAAGTGCTTACTGATTCAGATTAATGATTTATTACAAAGCATTGCGCAACAGGGTAGGTTGTATGGGTGGGTTATTTAGCGTCACCAGGAGGGTGTCACTCACATGCGGTGACATATATTAAGGTATGTAAATGGGCTAAATCGCTGGTGATCATGCCACACCCCCGCATTCTGACACCGTGCTAGTCCCAACCGGTGAACAGAAAATCCGTAGAAGTGTGATCTATACCTGTTTGAAATAAGTCGCTAATTTATTCGAATAAGACCTTTCGACTCTTAGACCCAGATTTAATAATTGAAATAAAATGTAATTTTCCACGCCAGGATTTGAACCCGCGACTTCTGGATTCGTAGTCGAGGATTGTAATCCCTCCACCACGGAAGCAATCAAATTGAGTATCTGCTCCAGGAAGACTTTTTTTTTTAAATGTTTAGGCAATTTCAAACGAAATAAGAAAAATCTTACTTATGGCACCCAGACTCGCCCACAGCACACTTCTTTCATTTTTGGGGTCCTCGGGTCGATTTTTTCTTGAAATGAGCGTTGTATAAATGATCCATTTATTATTATCATTATAAGATTTATTTGTATTATTTTCAATATCAAATTGTCTCTTCGGTGCTCCCATCCGAAAGCACGAATATGTTGGTGCAATATTTATAAACGATCGAATGCAAAAAATTTGAGTCTGAATTGGGATAGCACCAATATTTTTTTAAATATATTTTTTCTAGAATTGGTATTATTTCAATTGCTTCAAAGTTCATGATATTAATTATTGAAACTATATCAATAATTTTCAACGAAATATGAAAAGGAATAAGACACAGAAAATAAAAAAGAATTACGTTGCGAACGAGACTTGAATTCGGAACCTCTACTCTATCCGCTCATTTTTATCAATCCCATATTTCTATGAAAAAAAAATCATTCAAAAAGTCATATTTGTATTAGTATGCAAATCTCCATCTAAGCGCAGTTGCACACTTTCATGAATTATGTATTTTATAAGTATCCCTCTATCAATATTTCGTCCTCTAACGGACAACTTTTATTTAGTTCGGCATCCAGTTACAATGTGGCATCTGATATAAGGATGCAGATTTAACATCGAGTCATTTGATGCTATGTTTACTCCTCCACCCCTAGTCTAAAGCAAAAATAAGGTAGACGCGAATGTGAAACCTTAATTGAAATGTAACACGCACTTGCAGTGTGCCGTTCTCTCACCTAGCGATGCCAGAGTCAATAAGCGTATGTTTTATTTGTGAAAATATACGTGCGCGTAATATATTATGTGATATCTCTCAAGATATTCCTCGAGTTATTTTTATGGCGGAGCCAGGGGGACCTGATTGCTGATAGTTGAAGCAATAGACACTCGATGGGATGCACGGAAATTGAGATTCACTTTGGAATGCATAATACAGTGATATGTTTGAATTGGATCCACGAGAGAAACTGGCATTCCATAAGTCGAGCTGTGACCAAGCGTCTGCTATCGAGCCACCTTTAGACACGCCGTGAAAAGTCAACACCCATGTGTTTAAATATGTATTTTTGAACATGTTTTCACCTTCATCAATTTAACTGCGCATTGTGTACTCGGTATTTATATTTGTATCGATGTTACTTAGGACAATTCAACCCGTATTATTATTTAAGGTTCAACAAATCAGCTTAGCATTTTATAGTATTGCGAGGCAATTCAGCTAGAATCGAGCTTAAAGCAAAGTCATATACATGACCCATAACACTACGAAGATCGTCAATGTGCAATATATACTTTTTTTATAAAATAAAAGACAAACATTCCCGGGTCACGAATAACCTGACAATATTTTAATAACTCGTACTGTCATCATAATAGGCGTAAAATATAGTTTTTGCAATGATGTAGGACTTAGCTAGCAGAAGTTTACCAGACTATGAATAATCGATCAATGTAATATTCTAAACTTACAAAATGCTTACTTAAGTCTATTAACTCTTTTTTCTAAATCTCGCTCACTTATGATAATAAAAAAGAAGCCTTTTCCAATACGATATTTTGTACATGTAAGATAAATTCGTATAGATTTAAAAATTTAAACGACCTTCACGAATACTTTTTTGCTGAAATGGAAGGTATATTATTTTTTAAATAATCCGCCTAATCCTCTTAAGCCTGAATACTAAAAAAGGTTTATCTAAAGCTCCTTAAGCTATTACCTGCAGATACAATCAAATAAAACGTAAGTATCTGTACAATTAGGAAAATTAAATAAGAAAAACTACATATCTACGTCGAGCTAAAACTCTTCAGAATCTTATTTATTATCCTCCTCAGCCGTGCGCAAAATTTGCCCGTAGTATACAGCAAATAGGCCATTCTTATATTCCGTTTGAACAGAACTATCCAAATAATACCTGGAAGCCGCGTGGATAGTGCAATAAAGCGGGCTGTAAAGTCCTAAGCTTTTTTCGTTTACGAACCGACTATTTGCCGCGGGAAAATATGGCGTTCGGAGCCCCCCGCGCCGGTCGGGGCGGCCGCGGCTCCCTCGCTGCAGCGCGTACTTCAGCCGCCGCCGCCCGCTGCAGGCCAGTCCGGGTAGTTCGCTCGCGCCGCCAACTCGCTTTGCTCCTCAGCGCGCTCTGCTCCACTCCCCATCCACACCCGTGCTCTGCAGCTTTTAACGCGATTGTTGGATGCTGTTTTATGATGTTTTACGACTTGGTGAACTTTGGTGGATGAACATTTCATTTATATTTTTTTACCATCCCTTAATAAATTTTAAGATAAAGTGATTTTACGAATATACTATAATAATTAACACTTTTCTCGTGAAATGTGCACATAATTTTGGAAACAAGTTATTTTTACGATTCCTTTTTATCTGGGAGTCGAACATTAAAATCGTCAATATGCCTTTAGACTTCAACGATGCGCCAAAGCTTTTTGATTTCGAGGATTCTCCCCTACCTCTGCGGAGGCAGGACGATTTGGCGGGAGGACGGTAAGTGGTCATGCAGGACAGTTTTTTCCTCGTAAGATAAGAAGGTGTTGCGTTATTGATAAACTTTTGCCTTGCGGCTTTTCCTCATTTTTGGCATATTATAAATCAAAACGTTAAATTTTATGATATTATAGCATGGTAAATAAATATCTATAGCAGAGGAAGCTATAATTTTGTTTGTCAATTTTTGCGATTTTCCAAAGCAAAATGTTTCTACTTGTTTTAAAAAAAAAACTGAATATAGTTCCTAAGTTCTTTTCTGAAATAGTGACTTTCAGACACTTTTTTTCTCTCACATATTTTTAGTGAAATATTGTAAAAACACTAATGACACGTAATGGCATTTCCATTTATTTTTAGAGATAGGTATCTCATTAATTATTTCAATTAAGATTTTCACATCACGTTTTTATTTAAATAATGTCTCGAATTATACCGCCCATAAAAAAGCTCAATAAAGTAGAAACAAAAGTTTTCTACGGAAAAAAACTAGGTGATCTCTGTACTAGGAAAATATTAAGCCTGACAATAAAATTCTTACTTTGTATTTGAATTTAATAAAAAAATATTTTATATGGCACACTCACTTCATACAAAGTAACAAATACATATTAACACACGGTTGTCCACTAATACAAAATGTCAGTTAGTTGACTTTACATTCACTTATGCTATAAAAAAAACTGTGTTACTAAAAAAAATGATACGTAGATATCGAAAATTTAATCGGTTATTATAAATAACCTTTTTGTAACTTCTGACCTCGCCAACTAGCGAAAAGGGGTAGTGCGACCCTACCTGCTAGTAATTATAGCATTTTTTTCCTGATAAACAAAGAATTTTCATTTGATGTAAGTCATTATATTTCATAAAATAACATGAAAAGAGGAAACGACATATCGAGTTGACTTAACATTAAAAACTGTGAATCAGAAAGGAGTAGTATGGCAATGCGGTATTATATTTGGCGGTTTGTCGAATAGCCGATACGCACTCCGCCTGCGTTTGGCGTTTTCCCCGCAAGGCAATTCTCCCCACAGTGCAAAAAATATGCAAATCACGTTAATAACAAATTTGTGGCAGCTACTTTCTCGCAAACGAGTTTTTTTTACTTCACACGTGAGAATGTTCCATTTTACGTTGGATTCAATAAAAACCAGAACAATTAGAAAAAAAACTTTTTTTAAAGAAGGAAAAGAACGGATATTTTTTTCCTAGGAGGCATGATGAAAATCACAATTACTTTTCTGGTAAATTTTTTTTGCTGTTACTGATTACCCACCTATTGCAAGCCTGTGATTCGGATCATGATACAATCTGTTGGTTAATTTGCATCGCGACATATTGAAATCGTTCGATATGACAATCGGTGAGCTTTAGTTATCGTTGGTTTTTAACAGAAATTTACCTCTGACACTTAAAGGTCAACGAAATGAAGCTGTAGAATATTGACGGCAAACATATTTTCCCCATTTTCTTACTAAATTATTATTGTTATTATCTAAAAAATATATATAATAAATGTAGTTTTTAATCCGGTTTTTAAGCGCCCTTGAGGTGATTTTCCCACAAAAACGGCGCTATAAAAGTAATCCATTTATTATTATTTATACTGAGCTAATCGTTTAAAAATTGAAAAAAAAAGAGAAAAATTATGGGTAGAGCTTTTTTAAAAAACACCTATTTACCTCATTTTAACACGAAAACAAATTGTTTTATATACTTTGATGCATATTTGAGTGGATCCTTTGGTGTTTATTATAATATTTTATAAATAAAATGTTAAAATAATGCATCTGTCATTATTTACTCTAAAATAAATATAATTACGACATATCGGCAACCCGCCACGTTATTAATTTAACGCTTAACGTGGCGGATTGATTAATGCACACCCTCATACAAAAAACGCATTTTATTATTAACAATTGTGTTTTAAAGCTTTACACTACAATATTTCCTATCCCGGTCAAAAATCTATATATTTTTTAAAAAGTTGCCCAAGTGGCATTGATGAAAATGTGCCATTTCCATTACATTAAAAATCATAGATTCTGATAAATTTCAATATTTATTTGTTTACGAATGCTCTGAATGAAAATTTAAAATGGAAAATTAGTTAACAAGACCCATGGTTTCATTGTTTTTTGTTACTCCAAAATGTTTTCTCTTTTCTTCTAAAGTGTTTTGTGAAATTTTTATTTTTTTGTAAGCTAAAAACAAGAAAATATTGAGTAGCGAGACATAGTTTTTAGATCTGTGTTTAGTTTGCAAAACTAATTAAATTATTCACAATTTGTGTAAAGAGACCTCAACTTTGAACGAGAAAAGCTCAACTATAATAAAACAGCAATATTTCGTTAGCTTTAAACATTGTAATTTCAAAGCATAAGAAAATATTTTGTTGGAAATTTTCTACAGCTCAAATACCTGCTCGTGGGCATAACTATTTGTATACGTTATTTTACGTAATATTTTTTGAAAATATTGTTAAAAGCTTGATTTCATAAGAGCTTTTATAAAGAATCTCTGAATTTTTGCCGTAAAAATGATCGTAAGTCTACGACTGCTTTAATTTTATTGAAATAACAAAAAAATTAAACCACCCACATTTCATTTTGGATCTTAATAAAATAACATCTTTATATGAAAATGAGAATATAAAATGTATTTTTAACGATTTTTTAACATTTATGTAACAAGTTTGATATAATAAAAATGTCGAAAACAAAAGTAGCGTTAATTACTTGCTTGGATTGGTACCTGCTCATAGAAATTCCGGAAAACTCATGAATAATACATGTATAAAAGTGTGACCCATGGACTTGGACAAAGCCCAAATGTTATATAAAATGAATGAACCGAGTTTTTTCTTCTCAGTTCCGTGTTGTCTTTACACGGAGAAAGACCTCCAAGATTTCCTGTGTTCGCTATTTCCGTGCGTTTAAATTCAGTTTTTATTGCTCCAATTTATTATTCAGCCCCTACCTTCGCAGGAATTAAGTAAGTATATAGAAAAAGTTTACAGTGCGAATTAGAGCTATATTCGCTCTTTGGTTAAACGGCTTCGCGCTCGGAATTTTTTCACTGCTTGTGAATTCAAAGTTTCAGGCTGGGGTTAGAAAAACACAAAGCAAACTTAAATTGTTCAGCTGAAGTCTTGCTTCCGCTTTAATACCGCACCCAAGCTCTAACTTCCTCAAATATGTTTTTTTCGTCCACACCATTCATTTTTCCACGTAAATGGAATTGTGAATGGAAAGTATGTATCCATGTCGAAAACTTTTAATTTTTATCGTGTATTTCTACCGCAAGTTGATTGTATGTAGTGCCTACCTGTTATATTTTCATTTAAATAAACAACATACCTAAGTACCTGTCAATGTAAATGTGGATATGGGTAGTCACTCGACAATGTTAACTTTGTCCTTACCTTTTCAATTAAGAAAAGTACATAAAAACTAGAATGAAGATAAACAATGAAAAAAATTAAAGCACATATTAAAAAGATTAAGTACATATTGAAAAGACACACATATTTGTTTCACTTTAAATAAGAAGGTACTCACATGGTGACCTCGAACGTATCTCGAGTTACGTACGTACCTGTGTCTACTTTGGGTTGTAAAATTATTATTTTTTAGTGTAAGAAGCGTACAAACTTTGGTTCGTAATACATTTTTCAGATATTTAATTATGGATATGGGTAACTAAAGCTACTCGAGGATAAATACACCTAATGTTGTTCGACAAACTGGAACGCTGCTCCGGTTTAACGGTGGAAAAAATTCACTTACGTGGTATTAAGCTTTCAAAATAAACTTGGAAGAATTTTTTTTTTTTAATATTTGAAGAAAACGAAAACGAATCCCAGCCTTGTGAATTTTTACGAGTATAAAGTTCAAATATTATAACTGAAGATACGGAGAATAAGTATTGGTTTGGCTTAGGTTATACTTATCAGTGTTTACTTTTGTGCTGATTCAGTCCACAATCCAGCTTGAAATTAACTGTGTAATCAACTATAATACAATCAACTACACTTGAGTAGTCGGTACAACACGTTAGATGGCGTTTGATCATTACAATTGTAATTAATCTGGAATGGGGTGAGGTAGGACAACACGATATTCCAAAATGTCTCTGTGAATACTGGAATTTTTAGTGTTCTTACAATTTCTACTTTACAATTTTATTTTTTATCACAACACACAAAATTCCAAAAAATTGAAAAATATCTGGTATGTAGTGAAGGCATTTGGAAGCTGTACATTCAGCAGACTTCAATTTCTGGACGCTACTTATTTCATAAAGGCAATTCTGGTAACAACTTTACCATACTTCTATATTCATTTAACATCACCATGATGTATGTGTGGAGAAAAGCGGACAGAGTTCACTAAGTTACAATAACTGTATGAATTATTTGTTCGACGTTGGAATGAAATCTTTACAAAGGTTGGTCAAAAGGTCTTTATTTACTTATGCAAGAATTTTCGTAGCCGGCCCTGACTTTTGCTTCACACACTTACTATTGCTCGTGGCTAGTTATTATAGGAAAACAGCTGATTCTAATATCCCGCGTGTGTGTGCATATTTATGTGCGAATAATGAACTTTTGTAAAATAAGCTATTAGGCTGTAGCTGTCAAACGACGTGCTAAGATCTCATGACGTCACAGACGTCTGCCCGGCTTTCAGCATTATCAAATTTAATATATTTATTATGAAACTCATTTTGATTTCACCTTTCTGCTTATTTGATGCAAACATCACAAATTAAATAATTACATCATAAATTACAAACCTATTTTTTTTATTTTTTTTTTATTATAAATTAGAATTAAATTTTGGGTAAATGTTTTATCAAATATTATGTGGGTATCTCAAGAGTGATATTGTTTATCAATAAAGATTTAGGTTAAATCTTATTTAGAAGTACTTTTGTCTAAGCCCCAAGCCAATAGAAAATATTTGTTATTTTTAAAGGAGTTATTTCAATCATTTACATTTTAAATTGTGCTGTGGGAAGCGCAATGATCCATTAATGAATTGTTCTGTAACAATAAATAATTATTTATAATAAATCTATTTAATCAATGCTCTTTTGATCGGACCATGCTAAATCATTTTTGTTAAAAACAAACAGCGTACATTATTCAATATTTGTATATTAAAATATTGATAATTTAACAATTTCAATATTTATTTATTTAACATAATTGATCGTTTGGTTTCCTTTTGTTGGTGAAATTTTGTGCCCGAGTTTATAGTATTACCTATTTATATTAAAGCCTTACTGCACCGGGCGGACTGACGTTTCATTTGGGTCTCGCAACAATCGCAATGGCTGCATCCTTTTACAACATGGATGAAAAATAAAATATCCTTACATCCGAAGACCCTTTAAATATTTAAATGTCATCATGCTTTTGCTTAGGTATACAAACTTATTTTATTTGTTTACTAAAGAAAACTTTTAAAATACTTTTTCTAGTTTCATCAAAAATCACGTATTTTTCCGGTGCTACAGGAATCGACCCTACCCTCAAAACATAACTTCAAATGCGTTGATTATAATTATTCCATCTAGGCTATATTTATACCAGATTGATAAAAAAATAGAGCGTGTTTCACCCCCTCCTTCACCCCTCCCAACAATCTTCATTAATGTAAAATACAATTTATTTCTCGCGGGTTTACAGCAAAGTATTAGATAAACTTTCCATTGTAAGTCGTAATGACAAACAACAATACGTTTCAAATCTCTTTGACTTTGCGTAGAAGTGATTTCATTGTAGGGTTTAACGAAGCAATAATTTTTTTCTTCGTATTTTCCATCAAAGAAAATCTCTTTGCACTCGAAGTCGACAAACGACAAAAGCTTACGTATTTATTATAATAGTATCTATTTGTATAAATATTAACCTAAGCAGGTATTTTACTACAATCAAATTATGTTTACAAATACAAAAGTATGTTAATTAATTACAAACGTTTAAGGCGAAACACACGATTTGATTTCATTCGTTGGCTAGCGGAAAAATATAAGAGAAAAACTCAGTTTAATATGTTTACAAATTCGTATCACTTTTAAGTATTAAAAAAAAAAACGTGTTTATTATTTTGATATCAACACAAAAGCAACCTTAATTAATCTATTTACTCCATACCCCTCTATATGAAAATGTATTTGCCTTCAATTTAGCATTATTCTCAACAAAACATTTAAGTAATGCTCTTTTCAGGGGAGTTATTTTCTACTTAGAATTCCATTCACAGGATTTACGTCGGTACATTGATTTTCAATATTTTGTATAAATTCAAACTCACGTATTCCAGGCACTCAGTATGTTCTATCCAACATTGAAAAGCATTTCATGTATGGGATGAATTTTGATACACATTCATTTTGTCAATGTAATTCAAATCTATTAAATGTTTGTTTAATTTTTCAAATATGTGAGAGAAAAACAAGTTTTATCATGATAAAATATGATTGATCTGTTATAAAATGATAGCTCAAGCGAATATTCTGTTAGCCGTCCATTCTCGTGCGCAGTGTAATAAAAGAGAGAGGGTTAATTCCTATCCACATTTAGGACATAATGTTTTAAAATCAAGATGATGTTATTAATAATAATAACATTGAAAACTATCCACTTCTTCCAGGAAAAATTTTTAGGATTCGGAATTTGATATTTTAAGCACACTCATTACTACGGTACTAATTGGGTGCGCCATTTCAAACTCGTCGAATTTCCTTTTAACGTCGGATAAATACGGAGCGAAACATTTTATTTTTAGTAATATAACAACACTGATTTTACAATGAATTATGATACATTCAGAATTGAGATTATAGCTGACTCCCGAATCTGGCAGTTTGACATTTGACAGGAAAAACGACATTAACTTTTTTTAACTAAAAAAAAACAGGATATTTGATAGTTTCTTGTCTATAGAGGGCCATAAAAAAGGAACCAAAATGACGGTAATCTTGGATTGGCGTAGTCTGCGCCATAAGTTTCGCGTGCGATGGTGGAAGAGTGCCGCTTAAACGGATTTCGCTCTTCTCTGTATCACCATATCCTCAAAGTTCTTCGGGTCGTCTGTGATAATAACGAATATGCACAAGCAGTAAAGAGCCAAAACATTTTTAAAATATTTTAGTGATCTTGTTACTATTTCTTTGGCAGTAAAAATGTTATGCTCTAAACAGATCAAAATTTATTTTAAAAACAACATTAAAGAATCTTCTATTGTGTATTGATTATTTTTTCAGAACTTATACACAAACCAATATCTTTCCTTTGGTAACAATAATAGCATTGATTTTCAAAGTATTTTGTTGCAGACAATATGTTCTTTATCATTATTTTACATTTGGCGAAAAGTCTTTATGTCCGCACATACTGTTTCGGTATTTGCAAACTTTTCGCTCGGCTGGCTGCATTACACGCTACATCGGACCTGCTTTCATCCATCCTCTGGCGTCCCGTAGTCTATCTGATACACGGCCCAATAGCCAATGAGTGTCGGCTCTAAGATTTCAACTTAGAAATCCCGTCAAAAGAGTCCCACCTTACCTTGGTAGTTCTTGGCGGTAGCTCATTTCAAACGGGTACAATGCCACAACTTGTTCCGGCGTCTTTTATTTAAGACTAATTGCAATTCAATTTGAAATCATCACAACTAGTATAAATGGATAGCGATTTTTTTTTGTTTAATTACATTTTTGAACACGAACAGGGAAGTCAATATTTATTTTACACACCCTATAACTGGAATATTATATTTCAAAATACTTTCTAATGAGATAAATAGACGTTTCTATAATTAACTTTTTTTTAAATACATATTACACTATGTCGTAGTAGGTGAACATAATGCCAAGTGAAAATTTCTTCTATTAAACTCAGACTTTCATTGATATCAAAATAATAATGTAGCCTTTTTCGTAAGCTTCGAATATTTTGAGTGACTTGACTGAGAAGTGTTGTATTCACAAATATAAATTTGCTTAATAAAGCCATGGTCGTCAATATAACGAAATTCACGCTTCATTGTGACATTAATTATTGCAACAATATTTTTACTAATAAACCCTTTAGTGCCAATTTTTTTCTTTAAATATATGTTCTTTACTTACCTGTTGGATTTTAACGTTCTTTTCACCAAGCTTCAGATTATGATAAAAAAATAGATCACAATACTTTATTGAAAATTTAAAGTAAAGAAAAAAAGGAAACTGAAAATGCTTCACACAAATGTTTTTTCCACAGAATCTCCATGCAGTTCTTTTTTACACTGAAGGTAAATCAAATTGCCTCTTTAATGCGCTGCCATCCTTATTGCTGCATACCGCGCATCGCCGTAAATTACGTCCTGGTAATTTTTCAAAGCCAAAATTCACCATCGGTGTTGATGATGTTGAAGGTATTTCAGAAAGATTTTTTAACATAGAACAAGATATGTTAAAAATAACATTAAAACATTTGAATATCCACGCACATAACTGTAACTACCATGAGTCAAACATACACTGAAGTGTGAAGAGCTGTCGCGTCGTTTGTACTTTTGACATTAGGACGTGGCAGCACTGTTTTCGGCAATATGAATACACATATATTTAGAAAAAGATACAGATAATATAAAAATAGGTTGGAACCAAGACTCAAACTCGAAGCTTTTATGGGAGGAATCCATCTGACTGTTATGCTACCGAAACCCGTTTACTTATTGTAATTTTTATTAATCCCGTCATTACTTAAACAAGAATTTATAATACATTTTGGATCTAATTTTCTTTATTAAGAACTCTACCTATGGCAACCATGCTTTATATCAGTGCACAACCTTCTTAAAAGAAGGTACTTACCTAATTCTCAAACATTTTCAGGCCCCATAGATTACTTGTTGATTTTTTTTCTTGAGAGGGGGTAGTTTCAACAAAATTCTTCATTTCTCATCAATGATGTTTTTTTTTTTTTTTCTGGAGGTGCAAACCGAATCTTTATTTTTTAAATATATAATATACGATACAAGGTATGGATTAATAAAAACCTCACCCAGAGTTTACAAGAATTACCATATTTAAAAAAAAACTGATTACCAAGTGGGTTGTTTGAAATAGACCCGCGGCCCGCGAGTCGTGGATCACTGCTTTAGAGGTGAAATCTGGAAGGTTTTACTCTCCCCCAATACAATAATATAATAGAAAAATTTTATATTTAAGAAATAACATATAGGTATATATCAACGTAACATGTTTGCAAGGTTCATAAACTTGACAATTCACACCTCCAGACAGTAAAATTAAAAACTATAATGCTGGTATATTTCCACCTTGTTCAAACTCTTTTCTCAAAGTACTAAATCACAACGCAGTAGACTGTAAGACCGCGTGGAAATTCAAATAGCCTTTTACGTATTTATGGTATGCTTTAGAAATGAGAGCCTTTAAATTATTAATCCAACACTAGACATTCTTTCTAATGGTCGTGCAAGGCAAGTTGTAGTGGAAAATGTTTGCATTATGCAACAGCCAATATTTTCTATTGAGAAACATACATGTATTTTTTTTTTTTTTTAATCTTTTCAGTGAACAACTTGAAAACGATTTTGAGAGCAACATACAATTTTAATATTTTTATCTCTCATGTAGGCGCCTATTTAATTATAAAACGTATTTGGCATCGATTATGCGGGGAAACGAGTCGGAACATCAAAATAATATGTATAAGATGATGTATGAATGTGGGAAAAGCAAGAAGCGTATGCCAGGATATGTTGTAGGGCGATCCACTCTATCTGGCCTCCCGCGTGGTGGAAGAACGTAATATCAATATTTTTTAGTTGTAGATTTTCACTACCGATCAAGAATAAATGGTTTTCCAGGAGGTATATCGGTTAGTAGTCGAGTAGTCCAAAGGATGGTATTCCCACCCAGGCATCGCAGGTTCAATCCTCTGCTAGCTAAGACCTCCATCATTGCACAAGCAATAATTTCCCACTATAATGGTGATAGCAAAATAGCTTTGATAGTGATGTTCATATTGGTAATAATTTATTCTTGAAACGTCTGCATTAAACTACCCAACAAACAGCATTTACATTAAGACTTAAAAAATATAGGCGATCTAATGCAAAAGGCCTTTTATGCTTTCGAAAGATTCTTGGAATGTGATGCCATTTCCTAGACCCCTGATTAAGGACGAAATAATACCAGCGTAAATTTAATCGTTATTTTTTTAATACAAAGAACCAATGCAATTGTTTTTATTTTTTGTTAATTATGTTTTTCAACTAACAGTGTTGGTTTTTTAACTTTTGTTTCCATTTTTCCACAATTTACATTGTTTTATAATATAAGCAGATATCAAAAACTTTTTACAAGGTTCTGTTAACACGCAGAACTATTGTGATGTTAAAAGGTCAATTTTCTGTTACTAAATTTTCCATCAAAAGTTAAATAAATTTGGGTGTTTGTCGTATTCAAACCATTTAAATACGAAAAACCCAATCAATATACGAATGTGGATAGTTATTTTTGAATGGTTAATTTCCTACTTTTGACAGAAGAAATTAAACGCGTTCAAATACTTAAATATATTACATTTCACTGATCTTTTCATACCGCACTGTATTATTTAATTCTAATATATTTGTTTTTTCATTTCATCATCGCCTTCAAATTATTATTCTCACTGAATTCATAATTTAACAAGACATTTTTTTGTTAATATTTAACAAACCTCCCAAACTTTACTTTGCTATACTTTTACACTTTTTCAAAATTGATTCATTAAAATATCGCTGCCACCACTCAACAAATCACTTTTTCATTGAGCCTTGATACCTATTTATTTAACAAACCTCCCAAACTTTACTTTGCTATACTTTTACACTTTTTCAAAATTGATTCATTAAAATATCGCTGCCACCACTCAACAAATCACTTTTTCATTGAGCCTTGATACCTAAAATAACAAGAATGTTTTTTTTTTTTAATCATAAAAACTGTGGTTTACGAACCGAATCTACTACTACATTTTATAAATATGTTAAGGAACTCATTGCCACATTCATTCCGCATATATTATTCTCATTGTGAGCTTGATACCTTAAATAAATTTTAAAAAACTATCAATTTTCGATATTTATTCATAGAAACAATTTTTTTCACAATAAACCTCTACTTTGCCACACTACTACACTATTTAAAGAAATTTAAAAAAACTGTTTGCAATCGCTGGCTTCATTCTGCATACCATTATTCTCGCAATAAAGATACCTAAAATAAAATCTACCTGAAAAGGCAAAAGGGCTTAAGCGACACTAAGGTAAAAAAAAAAAACCGCTTTAATCAGTTTTTTTCTGCATCGAATGCTCTGACTCTTGTTTGATTCTGAAGACTTTTGTGGCGCTTCAGTTATCTAAAAAAAAGTTCCATTTGGGATTCAATTGGGATTCCAAATGGTACTTTTTTTAGACTCAAGCGACACAAGTTTGGGACTTTTTTTAGCTATTTGTCAATTTGTTAACTCAATGAGATCATAAAAATTAAATCAAATCCAAGATGGATTCAAAAAAGTTATCTCAGGTAAGGATGTGACAAAAAGCTTAAAAAATTCCCAAGCTTGTGTCGCTTGAGTCAAGCCCACTCCCAAATGGTAAATATATTTTAGATGGCTGAAGGGCCACAAATGTCTTCAAAATCAAACGAGAGTCAGAGCATTCGTTCGTTCAAAATCCAACCAGGTACTGAAGACTAATGAAATATATATTTATATATATTTTATAAATAAGTGCTCTGGTGTAAACTTCTTAAAATGGCACTTAAGCCCTTTTGATTTTCCAGCGTCGGACTTTTAACAATATTTATCAGAATTTTTATTCAAACTCGTTGAAGTCACCGCCATCATGCAACACATCATTCATTATTTGCTATGAACTTGAAACCGAAACGAAAATAAACTTCATTCGGCATAATACATTTCATTATCGTTATAAGCTGATATTTTCTTCATTTAGTAATACAAAACGAGGTGACAAATAAGTAGCAAATCATCATACTCATTCTGAGCTCATTTTTTGAAGACTACTCCGCGGTACTACCCCATCTAAAGTAGCAATAACTCGTTGCAGCCGGCGCTCCTACCAGCAGCACCGCGGCGCGCGAAAGTACTCTCTGCAGGAAGAGCCGCAGTGGAAGCGCGAGGGGCGGCGCGTGTCCGTGCAGCCCGAGGACGAGGCGCTCAACGAGGCGGACCTCGAGGAGCTCGACAGCCACCGCTCCGACGACCCCCGCGGCCTGCGCAGGCCTAAGATTCAACGGGTAATTACACATTCTTTTTCACAGCTTGTTTGTTTATTAACAATTGTTTTATGTTATCATACGAAATTTCATAGGGAAAATAATTATATTCCTACAATCAGTGGCGGCTCGTGAGTTTTTAGTGTGTTAGAGTGCTAAGATTGAAAAATAAGACATTTTTAGTATTGTTGTAGCCGAAAATGATTTATATTTTTTTCAAAAAAACATATTTTGTACAAAGATTTTCAGGATTTTTC
Source organism: Drusus annulatus (assembly GCA_022651775.1). Lineage (NCBI taxonomy): Eukaryota > Metazoa > Arthropoda > Insecta > Trichoptera > Limnephilidae > Drusus > Drusus annulatus. The sequence continues at coordinate 44,807 of JAGWCC010001109.1, forward strand.
AGTTTTGGTGGTGCACTGCACGGATTTCTGAAAAATCTTCACACAAAAAATTAAAGTTTTGAAAAAAAAAAGTATTTTCGGCTTCAACAACATCAAAATAACGTTTTTTTCAATCTTACCACTCTAGCACACTAAAACCTCAAGAGCCGCCACTGCCTACAATTGGACGTAGTTATACAGAAAGCATCCAACGACGCCTCCATGGTCGAGTGGTAAGACGCTCGACTTCGAATCCAAAGGTCACGGGTTCAAACCCGGCGTGCGCAAATAACTTGTATTTAATTAATATGTGTCATAACACATTTAATTCATATAATATTAAGTATATTTGCGGCACGTTCCAAAGTGGTAGATACTCTAATTATCGCCCTGGTGAAAGACCACCATTCAGAATCAAAACGTTGCTTGATTGAAATGGCTTAAGCCGTTTCTGACCAGATCTGAATAGTCAGGTACTTCCCAACCTTCGTCTTTCCCATCTCCTTCCCCTCCCCACTGCCTTCAGCCTCACAACATACCCTACTTGGGGATACCATAGTGCCACTGGCTCTAGAAGGCTGGGAGCAGTTGGGACTCGTGTGCGGTATTCATTATAAAAAAAATATATCAAAACACCCCAAAAAGAAGAAACTGAGAAAAGGGCGTTTGAAAACATGACGATAAAAAGCATATTACGCCATTTTTAAAGTTAATGTCAGTGTTTTTTTTTTTTTTGAGAATTATTATAAATAGTTCATTTATAATCAACTATGTATTTGTAAAAAAAAAATTGTATTTTCCATGTTATCCTACATTTGAATGTTTTTAAACTTCAATTTAAGTCAAATATTTGCAACGGGGTAAAAATTGAATTACCAAAAAATTATTGCATTTGGAGCTTAGAAATCACGTATTTATCTATGGGAAAACAAAGCTCGATTTTGTCAAATTATTAGTTGGACGCTTTTTGCATAACTACGTCCAATTTAACATCGTTTTAATATATTTTTTTACAAATGAGTATATTTGTGAAGGACAGTTAAAATTTAACACTGTAACATTGTCTTTGTACGGTACCTGGAGGAAAATTGATTGAGGTCTAAGCGGGATGTTGCGGTCTTAGTGGCAGCTCGTGACACTATGCTAGAGTGCTAAGATTGAAAAAAAGTTATTATATATGGTTTTGTAGTGGAAAACGATTTTTTTCAAAATTTACACACACTAAATAGTCATTTCTATTCATATTCGGATGGTAAAATTCACTCAAAAAACATATAATTGTATAAAATTTGTCAAAAACCATGAATTTTTGAGATTATCCAGCCAGTTGGATCGGGAGTCACTTGATCAGCACAGATGTGTCTTATGTGTTTGAATTTGTTCTTATTCACAAAATGCAAAATCCATTGTGCACATATCCCATCTGTGCACATATTTTTTTTTAATACCCTAACCGATTTCGTTAGAAGCATGTCTTCGTAAAGAAAGATGTAAAAAAAAATCATGCCCTGCCAAAGCCATAGTTGTGACAAAACCAGTTGGGGTACTTTAATTGAAACATTATTGTGCATCCATGTGCATCCATTTACGGTGTTATTTACGTTTTTACTGCAATCACGATACAGGCGTGATAAAACTTAAACTCTAACTTAACCACTTATTTACAGTATTGTTATAAACAAAAATATAACATGTAACCTAAGAAACCGTTGAGTTACGTTAATTTATTTCGCGTATCAAAACGTGTGGGCGGAGTCAACGGAGACGCTGGATACGAAGAACATTCTAACAATACTTTCATTAACTTGTGATAATTTGAGAGACTTTGTTGTCTCTTTCTTTCTCATGGTGTACGACGTAAAAACCCGTAGAAAGCGTTTTATCCCAAATTTGTATAGGTTGGGTAAAAAATCTCTCTCTCTCCATATATTGTTACTTCAAGGTCTGAACGTATCAGCAAAACAATATCTTAGATGTGAAAGGCTTGGTAGATTTAAAATTACATTTAAAAAGTTCGGTTTGTATGTTTTTAGGCAAATATATTTATCTTAAAAAGGTTAACCCAAATCTTAAATATTGTGGCAAAACAAGATACATAAATCTTAAAAGCGAAAAATCACTGGATTAAGTATTGTTAAACATTTCACTTGTACAACTCACCAACAAAGAGTAAAGGATAAATCACCTCATCAACACATATATTTTTTATATAGGGAGATAAATATACTCACTTTAAAAAAACTATTGAAATATAACATCAGACCCATATTCTAATTTACAAAAAATAAACCAATAGTTTATATAAAAACTGAAAACATTAACATTCATAATAGCTATGTGAGAAAATGAGAAAACAATAAAAATATAAGAGTAAATAGTAAAATGAATAACACCATACATGTTTTCATTAATGTGTTGTGTGCTAACTTTCAGATTACTAGGACTTATTTTGAAGTAAGTACCTGTCAATTTTTTTTAGACAGTGGCACTTTTTTTGTTTTAGGTACTTGAGTTTCGTATAAAAAATGCTTCTGTTTTACAATTTATTTTTTTTTATTTTTATTTTAGAACACTCTTCCCTATAATCTATGATGATGTTATGGCACACTGACCATTTTTTTTATTCAGTGGTAAAATTTATTTTATAACCTTCTATTCCAGCCTCTTTCTGGAACAGCATTTGTGCGAATCGGTCGCAAGGGCGGTAACGACAACCTGCAAACTCTACTGACCCCAACCACCATTCGCAAGATGTACGACCACAGCCCTCACGCAGTGAGTATTATTTTCTACCGCAAATGTATGCAAAAAAGCTTATCTGCGGAAGTAGGATTGATTATTTCAGGACTCTAATACATATAATGTGTACTCAAATATATATTTATGCTTCATGAAAAATCTGAATTTGTAAAGGCATTATCACCATTTGGTATACTAACTGGTGTTGGTACCGCCAAGCATATGAGTATGCATAATATTTATTAGAAAAAAAATTGTAAGTTCCCTTTCAGAAAATTATAATCCATGTCGAATCGCCAACCCGACATGTATCTAAGATGATATTTAAAAAAAAGGTGTTTTAAAAATTAGCTAAGTAATTTTTATTAATATATCGCATTTGGCTTTAATACAATGGAGCATCACTTCAATAATATTATTTTTGAATCTGAATTTAAGATTTCTACAAACAAACTGCGATTTATCCATAAAAAAACTGAAAAAAACTTTAATTATATCAAAATATTATAATTTACTTAAGCTTTTAGTTACATATTTATGACAGCTCTGCTGAACCATCGTGGCACTAAAAAACATATTTAGGGGGTATTTCACCACCTCTGAGTAAACCATCGATTAGCGCTACTTATTGAGTAATGTATGTTATTTTCTTTTCACTACCGACGAGTAAAGCTACCCGTCAAGTAAATGTTTGTTCAAACTACTTAGCACTCAATCTTACGATTAATTAATTGAGAGCTACTTGGTTAAAAAGTCACCAGTTTACCGGGATGTCAATGCCATGAATAAAGTTATCTGAACAGTACTTATTCAACAGTTTACTCAGAGGTGGTAAAATACCCCCGTAGAGTATTATTAGCGATGGAACAGTGAACACTTTTTGAATGTTAACTTTATTCAAATTTTATGCCACTTATGTTTCCAGTATTCAAATAAGGATATCTTACTTCTCAAAGAGTTTTATTACCAAAAAAATTTTTTACTTTAATTAAGGTTGGCATGTAAATTCTATTGTATTTAATCGTATACTAACTTTACCCACTTAAATCTTTGCAAAATGCACATATTGTATGAATTTGTATAACTCAATTTATGCTGCGATTTAGAAGCCTTTTTTCTTACTAAATTCAACCCCATCATTAAATCTTTCAGGTGTTCGTTCAACTCGACGAGCTTGTTGGAACCGGCGATGACAAAGAATGGAAAGAGACGGCCAGATGGATCAAGTATGAAGAGGACTTGGAGGAAGGATCAGACCGCTGGGGCCGGCCCCATGTGGCCTCCCTCTCCTTCCACTCCCTGCTGAACCTGCGCAGATGCCTGCAGTCCGGAGTGGTGCTACTAGATCTTGATGAAAAAGACCTCACAGGAGTGGCATACCGGTAATCACTGACCTGACCTAACATCCTTTCACTACGCAAATGTCATACTGTCATGTAATTTTGATTTTTAATATTAATTTACAGATTTAATATCCACCTATTAGAATTGACAATTAATTTGACATTCTCAATTTTTTTAAATGTTATCTTGTACACACATTCAGTAACGGTTTCATCCTGAAATGTTGAACCTCTAAAGGGAAGTTCCAAATATCCTAACAAGAGCAACAATAACTGTTTCAAAGGTGCAATATATCATTTGACTCTTAAACACTTTCACGTAAACCTGTGACACAAACCAAATTAGGATTTGTAACTAATAATGCTTGCCAGCATAAGTATATAAATATGCCAACCTGTTGTACAGGTGCCAGCAAAATATCATTGTCTTTTATAAATAATGCGTATCTCGGAGACACCATTCGCCTATTTTATCTAAGGGCAAGCTCTATTTCATTATTCTAACCAAGGACTCCATCCGATGATATTTAAATTCTTACAATCATCCCCTAGTCATTTTTCAGGCCTAGTATAGTCCCACTTAAGTTTAGAGATTTTAGTGGTAATGCCGACAACCTGTGTCTTCCACTCATTTGACTTTCTATCTGGCAAGGAGCCACCTAACATTGTTCTTGCCAAGACTGGTTGTTTGGTGATAATTTTGATAACAACATTCTTGGATTATTAAATAGTATTATAAAAATTCAATGCCTAGTTGAACTCATGATCTAGAACTTTCTTATACACTTTTTGTTTGTTTTAGTGCATCAAATATTTTTCTTACTTTTAGTATCACCGAGCAGATGGTAATTGACGAGCTAATTGCTGAATCTGACAAGGCAACTGTAATGCGATCGCTTTTGATGAGGCACAAACACGTCAATGAAAATGACCGCAGTTGGTTCGTTAAGAAGCACAGCAGCTATACTAGCCTACAGGTATAGTCAATTATTCCGTCATTCAAACGCAAGAAATTCCCATACAAGTTCATGCATTGTCACGTAATATTCTCTTCTCAAGAATTCTCTAAATTACAATTTGAATTTATGGAGAATTCCTAGAATGATAATATGTACTCCTTAAAAGCAGTAATTACAATTTATTATAATTATAGTACAAGTGCAACCAAAAACCAATTGAAAATTACTTAACTTGCAGCGATAATTATGATCACTTTAGAAATACATATTTGGGTACTTACTTAACCACTTTTTACAAAGGTATGTACATTTAACACAACTGTTTACTTCTCTGCCTACACAATAAGTATGTTGCTGATTCACTCCACTAGTCACTTGTCAAATAATAATGATTTAAATCACTTGCAAGCAAATGTAGTCTGTGCCAAAACCACTTGGCTTTCCATGAAAGCAATCACTTTGACTCACTCATTTCTATATATGTACACATTGATTTTTTTAGATTTAGGTAAGTTCCACCATTACATTTTCTAAAACTAATAAATATGTCTTCATCTTTTCTTCAACGCAATCGGTTGTATCAGGATCCAGAGGTTTGTAATTAAATAACTGTTTTTACTATAATTTAGTTAATTAAATATTGTGTGGCCAACAAATTGAGCGAAGGGAAAGGATACTGAAATGTTTAGAGTTTTGGGATATTCACATCACAATTCTAAGTGTTCGTTGTTAGTCAGGACTATACTGAAATGGTTCTTGAATTGTTTACTGAACATGTCTCAGAACATCATTCCAAATAATATGTTCAATTTATATTTTTAATAATGCTTTGCAATTTGAAAGTGTTACATAAAAGTATAAAATTGAGAAAGTAAGATTTATCTATGAGCTTTCCCTATTTTAATTGTAAATATACTATTTGATCGGAATCACAAGGTAGCAACTACTCTTTACCCTTCTTTGTAGCCAATAAACAACCATAAATTTAGAAAATACCGCACTAAGATAAGTCTGTATTTTTTTTAAATAGTAAATTGTTTTAACCTAGATAACATTCTCACAAAAAAATCCAAACTATATGATAATATCTTATATCTAAATTATTTATAATAAAACAAAATTATGTAATTTTCTCCAAACTAAAAACATATTTTTAGTTTTTAAAAAGTTAACCCATGACATCTGTGAAATTTTCTTGAAAGCTTAAAATAATTATCCATAATACTATTATGAAACCAATCCAGCATTTCTTTATTCCTTTCAATTGAAGCCAAAAAACACTTCTCAATAAAATGTTCTGGCAAAAAATTACAATTTTCTTGACTTTCCAGGCAGAAATAAGTAGGTAATAAAATATTTTATTGCCACAGAAGTAGTTTAGTTTTATGCCACAGAAACAAAAGAAAAATATTTTAATGTAACCTGCAGAAGCTAATAGTTATGTAAATAATTATATTTCACTCTGCACAACAGAGATTGGAATTTCCAATACATATATCTAAAAGGCTCTCAGTGCGGTTGTTCCAATGTTTGAGAAGTATTCAAAATATGCTTGCTGTTTGGAAGTTATGAACTGCGGAGAAAAAAATATTTAACCCTGTCAACTTACTTACAACTGAGAGGTCTCAGATTCTTTTCAAATTTATTTAATCTCGTCACCTTACTATTAAGATCATATTCCTTCACTTACAGAATGACAATTCTTTTTCAACTGTTTGAGAAAAACGTTGAGCAGTAGCTTAAGAGATCTTAATGGCAAGGTGGCGATATGTGTTTTGATCATTTTTCTTCGGCACAATTAGACTGAGATGAAAAAAAAACTGGCCAATCCTTCAGCCAATGGAGATGATATCTAGTATTATAATTTAATAAAACACATCAGTTCTAAATAAGATTTGAAAACACTTCTAACCTGTGGCCAGCAAAATAACACTTTCTTTGGCGCTTAATACTTTAAATTATATATTTTATATGTTGATCTCTTCACCCGAAATGATCGAGCTTATGAAAAATAATTGTTTTAAATTAATGTTAAAATATTGTTTAATTTTTCACATAAAAACTAAAGAGTGCTGAAACCATTAATTAAATGCCACAACAGACACAAACAAAGGATGTTGAACATTTACCTCCCACTTTCCACCTGCCATTTTCAAAGTTGTTTGCCAAACTCAGAACCTCTCCGACCGCCCCTGAAATTAACAAAACAAATATTAGTATGTAGGTACGTACTCGTATAGCCATGATGTGATAGTATGGATACTGTGTGTATAGTGGATGTGGGAGCATGCCGGCGCCAAGGGCCGGCGCTCCACAGTGGCCGTGGGTCGCTGCTCCGTTTGCTCCACCACCGGCCCCGTCTCCCCACCGCGTGTCTGCCGCCGCCACAGCGAGAATATCATTGTAACTGCACATATTCTCTGCCTGACTCTTGCCTCGTGTTTAGTTTCCGCATAACCCTGGGTTTTATTTACTATGAACTTCTTTGTTTTGAAAGTAATCGGTTCTTGAACAATTTAACCTTTACGCCACTACAAGCTGTACGTGCAAATAAACAGTGCCCTCAGCCCTACAGGGATACACAAATGCGTTCATTTAAAAAAAAAATTATGATTGTCACAAAGAATGCCGCGCACACTCGTTATCCTATATACGTCAGCAAAGTAGTGATAAGGTTACCTTGTAAAAATGATATCTTAACTGATTTAAATTTTCTTTCAATTACTGCTCATGTGCAATATTGAACTTTATTCCTTCAACACGGTGTTTTTTTCTACACTTAACACTCAGCTTATTGCTTAAATTTATTTTCATACATTTTAATATTCTGTTTATTATATACTGCTTTTACCTTATGACTAGCCAAAAGCTTAAGATCAACTGATACCAGACATCAACTTAAGTTTTTCATAAATGGATTATATGGTCCTGCCGCTGAGAGCTCCATTGCAAGGCTTGTTTTTGAGAAAGAGGGAGAGGTTACAAAGGAGCTATAAGAGCTAATCATTGCTTGAAGGTGTAATAAGATTTGTTTAATGCCATCTGCAAGTACTGATCTTTTAAAAATAATTACTTTTTTCTCGTTGGTGTGAATACTTCTTACGTTTCCTAATGTTAGCCCAAGAACTATTACTTTCAAAACAATAGCTTATGAAAATGGAATCGTAAAATTTTGATATAGAATGATTCTTTATAATTTTGTGGCAGTTCATGTCTATTTTTCAGCCATCATAGTAAACATAGCGGTTTTATTTTGTAGTTTTTTGTACCGGTTTAGCTTGCAGACATCTGCCCATTTATCAGCATGCTGATTGTGTTTGGTTTTTAATTTGATCCGTCATTTTCATAGATACAGAACTACATAAGACTTATATGTGAAACAATCTTTAATAATAAGAATCATCAATGGTATTTCAATGCAACAAGGAAACATTACTTCATTTGACACACCATAATATGACTTCTTGGGAAAACTTCATTTCAATCATTGTTACAGGTCTTCTTCTATTTAAAGATTCATAATAATAATTAATCACAACTACTAAGTAGATCATAATTATGTTTTTGAAGCATCAAAAACTGTCAAACGGTGGGTACTGGCATCATAAAACTTGTGAAACTTTTTTAGGTCAGGAAATATCTAGGTCAGTGGAACTATTTTCAGCTCAAAACTTCTTTCCTAACATTTTCCATTGCTGATCTAGAAATTCCAGAAAGTAAAGCATTCCATAATACCAGAACTCACCACGCAAGAGTTTTTACTGCTTCAGTGCAGATATTTTCTGCTCTATGGATAAGTTTCTGTAAAATTTCTAAATAATCTTAAATCAAAAATACGATTTCCTGTCCACACATTTGTTCCAATTTCAATACGGGTCAACAAATTTAAGTCTTACGGTCTGCGCACACGCATTTTGTGTTGAATTTGGTGATGGGTTTCTTTGTAACTTTGGAAACCTAATAACGGGTTACATTCAAGCTTTCACATTTTTTTGTTTTGTTTTATGGACGCAAACAGCTTTTATGTTTCCAAGGACACTAACACTGTAAGCATTCACAGAATAACAAATAATGTAACGGTTTGAATAGAAACGTTTATTAGATTTTCATAGAAACAAAGAATTCCATTACCACACCGCATTTGTGCAGACGTTCATAAAGAGTAAATATTCAAAATTTAGAATAAAATTGATTCTCTGGCAAAAGTTTTATCATGTTACTTTCCTATAATACATGAAAAAATATCGCGCTCTCAGCTGATGTTCTATTTATTTACAAATTTTATCGAGTTCATCGCATGAAGCCTTGTGTCTATAAATTATTGAATATTTTTTTATGTATAGAACAACAGAATTATTTACGTTTTTTTGGTTGATTATTTGTGGTGGAATTAAAACAAATATTGACAGGAAATAGAGAATTTCTATATGAATATAATAATAAATTACTTAATTCTGTCAATAAATGGAAATACTTTTAAAGAAATTATGTGAACAATATGTTTCCCATTCCCTATTATTGACATTATATCTCATTAATGTACCTACCCAGGGTAAAAAAATGCAAGTAACATTTTCTTTTATGTAGAAAATAATATGTAACACAATCCAACCACAAAACATGAGACCTAATGGAGTGGGAGTTTTGTCTTTTGAGTGCTCTTTGATTTTACCTGATTTAAAAAAATGTTTTAAAGTTTTCTGTCGCACTTAATCAACACCCTTTCCCATTTCACACACTGCATGATTTGAGCAAAGGTTCAATCTTATTGCAAATGGAGTAGTAGATATTTTAAGTAATTAATTCTGCTTTTATTTAATGTTCATTAAGTTTGCTCAGCTGAATTATTTAAATTTTTAATTACTAAGAAAAAAGTTTTTTTAAATCATTTATAGATAAATCACATGTCATTATGCTATAAGGCATGTAACACAATTTTATTTTTGCTTAAATATATTATTTATTTGAGAATATTGATTTCTAAGTTTCAATTATATACATTTAGAGTCTGCAGTATACTTATATTTTATTAGGGCTAATTTATTTTATTATTTGTAGAAAATATGGATTAATCAGGATAACTATTAAATGTTCCTGGATGTTGATTTTGTAGATTTATTTTTTTAATGTCTAATATTAAAACAGATTAGATAATATTAATATTCTAAAAATTGCGAAAGTTTGATTAAGTCAATTCTACTTTTTAAAAAACTTTAATTTATCACAACCCTATGAATACTATAATTATAAAACAGTTTAAAGTAACCATTTGTCACTTACGTTTGGTTTCACATATAAATTATAATATTACATTATTTTTACAGAATCTCACCGAGCAAGAGAAAAATAAGACAAAAATGATGCACATGGAAAATGAAACAAACGGGTCCCCAGGCTTCCACCGTGCTGAAGATAGCAGCACTCGAATCGACATGAAAGAAGAGACCTACATGAGTACATCTCAAGAAGACCTGAAGAGGGCTCATAATGAGACCATTCTGAAGAGAATCCCAGAGGGAGCTGAAGCCACCACAGTCCTCGTTGGTTCCGTAGGCTTCCTGAGCCATCCTACTATTGCATTTGTACGCTTGGCACAAGGAATATACATGCCAACCATCACCGAGGTGACTATCCCAGTACGGTTCATGTTCGTCCTACTGGGACCGAGTACTGCCGATTTAGATTACCACGAAGTGGGAAGGTCGATATCCACTCTCATGTCCAACAACTCTTTTCACCAAATAGCATACAAAGCTGAAGGTCGCAAAGATCTACTCTCTGCTATCAATGAGTTCTTGGACGACTCAATTGTCCTGCCACCTGGCAATTGGGAGAGTCAGGCTCTGCTGCCCATTGAGGAACTGAAGGCAAAATCTGAAATGATCATGAAGAGGAAGAGGGACGCTCTTCTAAAGCAAAAGAAGGCTATTGAAGATCGCAAGCCAGTTGAAGAAAAAACCAAGGAAGAGTTTATTGTCGCTGATAAAGACGATCCCAAGAAGCAACAACAATTCGATCCTTTGGCCAGGACCAATCGCTTATTTGGAGGTAAAAATACTAAACGATTGTTGTTCATCAAAATAAATTACTGATTAGCTTATCGTACAAAATCTTAATCCTTTTTTTAATGTATTTCAGGCGTGATTAATGATATCAAGCGCCGCTACCCTCTATATGTATCTGACTTTACAAGTGGTTTCAACGGGCAGTGTTTCGCTGCAGCTATATTCATGTACTTTGCTGCACTGTGCTCTGCCATCACATTTGGTGGATTAATGGCTGATAAGACTAACAACTTGATGGGAACATCAGAGACATTGCTGTCTACATCAATCACTGGAATATTGTTTGCTCTGTTATCGGCCCAGCCTATGATGGTTGTCGGCGCCACTGGTCCATTGCTACTCTTTGATCAGAGCTTGATGATGATCTGCGCATCTATGGAAATAGATTTCTTGACCATGAGGCTTTACATCGTTTTTTGGATTGCAATCATCAGTACGGTTGTGGCTATGGTGGAAGGCAGCGTACTGTAAAAACAATTTACAAGGTACATTTATTTATTGTTATTAATTAATTTACTGCACAGTAGTCTGTGGAAGAGGAGGGTTTTTCGTCAAATTGAGTTATCACCTCCTAAATATCAAAAATGATGTTTCTGTTAACGTTGGCAGGAGAAGAGGTACACTTGGACATAAATGTCATGAAAAAACAAACAAGCATTTAAATTTAGTAAAGCTTGACTATTCTGAGTTCAAAAAGTTAAAGGAAGAAAACTAGTAATGAAAAGTCACCAACCACTAGTTTTCTTCCTATAAATATTTCACAACCTAGAATTTTATAATCTATTGTTCGATTTGACTAAAAACAATTTTAATGCTGAAACTTTTTTTTCCAGGTTCACTGAAGACATCTTTTCCTCTTTGATCAACGCCATCTTTATAATTGAAGCCCTGACCAAACTCCACGCTGTCTACATTATCCATTCAATCATGAGTGACTACTGCATGGACAATCTGTCAACCGCAGCTCTGTTCTCCGGCATAACACCGTCTTCTGCTGCTGTTGACAATAGCACCAATGGACTAATGATGATGGACGACCCTGGAAGCATTGTCAATAGTCTCATGATGAACAGCACCTCTATGGAACCCATTCTGCAGGAAGTTAAGGCCGATATGGATGGAGACGATATAACCAAGCAGCCCAACACTGCTTTGTTCTGCACAGTGCTGACCTTAGGAACATTTATCATTGCTTATTTTCTGCGTATATTCCGCAACAGCAAATTCCTTGGCAGAAGTGTAAGAATCATTGCTCTATTTTTTTTTAATATTGTAATACGAGAGTCAGTTGTCAATTTTATTCAATTTTTTCACCAGTGTAACTACTCTCTTAGTAACTGTTTTTCCAATAATTTATTACCATTTCTCTTTCAAGGCACGTCGAGCACTCGGAGATTTCGGAGTACCCATCGCCATTATCTTTATGGTGTTTTTGGATAGCATGGTACCTCAAGTATACACAGAGAAACTGAAAGTACCCGAGGGCCTCACTCCCAGTGACCCAACCCAGAGGAATTGGTTCGTATCTTTCATTGGATCGTCAGACAACCCGTTCCCAGTGTGGGCAATGTTTGCCGCTGCCGTGCCCGCTCTGATGGCGTACATAATTATTTTCATGGAAACGCACATAGCCGAGTAAGAACACATATATTATATTATTTGTATATTTTTTACTTTTGATTAATGTACTTTATTTTGTTGCTTATCTATTGATGCAGTAAATACAAGATTCACCTTTCCAACACCAATATTGACCCTAAAAAGTTCTAACTTACGTACTTCATACTGCATTCATGACGATATCCTGCAGATGAGGCTATATAAGTAGTACTTGCATGGTTGTACACAGAGTTGCTGTCATTTGGTTCATCAAGTGTTTTCTACATCATTACTTTTATCATAATAGTTTTCCTGGCTTATTTAAAATTAAATATAAATTGTCCTACTCTCCCAAGAAATTACCTATGGATATATATGTTTTCATCTTTCATTATGTATAATTTATGTCAATTTATTGTATTGTTACTTGTCTTAAAGACCCCAAGTTACTTAAATAATAGTATTTTGCATGTTTTGCTTACAATTATCTGTTTTTGTGATTACGATTACCCTTATTATTATTCGTAGCGAAGTATTTTTTCTCAATAGGTTTACTAAAACAACATTGTTTTTTTTTAACAAACATTTGAAAAATTGATCATTTATTATTACAATGTGCATATTATGTTTAAATATATTACTTATAATCTATTTAGTTAAAATATGCGTTAGTATAGTCAATTAGCGAAAAAACTTTATTGGCGACTGTATCCATAATTTTATGAACCTATTTGTTTTAAATAGCGAGTGTAATAAATAATTTGAAAAAAAATTTTAAATGCGAAAATATGTAATCGTGTATTATTTATATTACAGTAGTACATAACTCCTTTCTGAAAATGTTGATGTATTTTTTTTATTGAGTTTGATATTTGATTTTAATTAGGTTGATTGTGGATAAGCCAGAACGTAACCTTCGCAAGGGCTCGGGCTTCCACCTAGACATCATGGTGATATCTTACCTGAACATTATCTGCGGGTTGATTGGGGCTCCCTTCGTGTGCGTAGCGACAGTGCGCTCACTCTCTCACGTCTCTGCGCTGACCATCATGTCAGTAACACATGCTCCTGGTGACAAACCTCACATAGTGGAAGTCAAAGGTAATACCTGAAAACTGATTTGTATATTTTTATTAGAGCAACAACAATCTATGAATTCACTCCCTATTTACATTATTTTGCCACACATTATATGTAATTAAATTACTACTCTTTTTAGATGTCTGCACGGGGAGAAATGTAAGGTTCATTCCAGTTTCAGAATAGTTATTTCCTGTTTTATCGATGTGTGAGCCTGGGTCGCCGCTTTGATTATTTTTGTTGGATCAATTTTCGCTAAAATAACTATGTACTTACCTATATAAATTGCCCAATTACAGTTGATTTTGTAACTTTTTTTCATTATAAAATATCATCTATCATGCTGGGTGTAAAGAGTACAGTAAAAAGAAAACTTGTTTCAGTCCAATTTTAGTGTGTGAAAGGCTGTTTTTAATTAGAATAATATAATTGGACAACCTACAAAGGTTGAGCAGTAATGATCCCCGACCACGAATCCTGAGGTCGCGGGCTCAAATCCTGGCAGTGCCCAAATAAATTTTATTGAATTAATTTATGTCATTTCACAGTAAAGTTAATAAATATAAAATAATATATAGTATATTTGAAGCACGTTCCAGATTGTTAGATACTCTCAGTATAGCCTTGGTGAAAGACCACCATTCGGAATTGAAATGTTTCTTGGAATGGCTTGAGTCGTGTTTGGTGACTAGATTTGACTAGTCAGGTACTCCGAATTTTCCTATTCCTCATCTTCTTGCCTTCTTCACTTCCTTCAGCCTCACAACATATCCCAATCGGGGATGACATAGTCCCACTGGCTCCAGACCGTTGGGACTCTTGTGCAGTATTTACATTAAAAAATATTTTTGTATAGTGCTGCCGCTAAGAGCCCAATTGCAACATTTCTTTCTGCTGCATTTCTGTTTG
>JAGWCC010001110.1:0-120039 GCA_022651775.1 Drusus annulatus
TTCTTATAAACTACACATGTAACACAAAACGATTACTGAATACATGTGTTGGGAGGTGTTGAGGTATCTTCTTTTTTTTAAGGATATTACTAAGTTTGCTAAGGCCATCCAAATCTTCTTCTTTCTGTGCTGTCGATATGAAATAACCTCGGAAATAAAAGGCAGCTGAGCTATAAAAGCATTGATTATGATATTAAAAGTTTATTGAAAAAACACAATATGAATCAAATACAGTTGAAATTCCTGACGAACATGGAAATATAGAGTTTCATGGCTGATTTAAAAAACCATGTTACAATTTGGAAACATAGCAAATAATGCTTGTATTGATAATGTTGGTTGGTCCAGTTATGCTCGCTATAACCAAGATCGACTGAATGAAAGCATTATATTGCATCAAAATGCCTGAGTAAAAAAGTAATGGAAAAGGATTAATACAAAAAAACTTGAATTCATTATAATTTTTTTCATTTAAAGGTTGGTGAAGGACTTTATATTATAAAATGCAAAAAAAGAGTGCAAAATTGAATAATAACTAGGACCCAAAATCGCCAGCAGCGTCGGGCAGAATTGTTTTAAAAAAATTATGTACAAAAATAATCCATATAAAACACTTATTTTACATTAGTACAATGTGTTTGAGCTAATGCTTAGTTAACAGCGTAAATCTTAAGTTTCTTAGGATATTTTTTAAATTATAAAAACCTCTAAGCAGTTTTCACTTTTTGTAACACCATATACTAATCTAAAGTAAGTGTTTTATGTGTATCTTTGTTATTAACTAACCATCACGCCGTTTCTCCACAGGGGTAGGCAGAGAGGACGGACTGCCATATAACTCTGTCTTGGCACACAATCCTTGCTTCATTTACAATCATACATCGTCTCATACATACTCTTCTATTGTTCTGACTCTTTACATGACCCGATTCAAGTTTTTGATTTTCTTGATCGTGCCATGTCTTTCTCGGGCGTCCTCGACTTCTTCTTCCATTCACTTTCGCATCATATATTCTTTTCACACTCCTTTCTTCGTTCATTCGCTCTACATGCCCAAACCATCTAAGCGTCCCTTTCTTGATCCTATTCATTACGCTCACATCAGCCTTGCATTCTTTCCGGATATCCACATTTTTAATATGATCATACATGGTTTTACCGCACATACGTCTCAAAGATCTCATTTCCACAGCATTCAGTATTTTTTATTATAAAAAATGAAATTTTCTTGTTTTTACTAAAATACTGAGAAGTAATTAAAAAAGAAATTTATTTTTAATAATATGAACATTTGCAAAGAAAACAATAGATAATTGTGTTTCAACACCTGCCGTAATTTTCCCGGTCCTAGTAATAACTAACTTTAACATCTAGCAAATGAAATTCACAATCTCTGAAGGTGATTGAGGCCTAGACATTTAAGAAATAAGGTAAAATATGAAGTTAGATATGATTGATAAGTAAAAAAAATTATACATAAGTAAAGCTCATTGTATTAAAAATAATTCAATGTACACTGGAAATCGGCATTAACCTTAGGAACGCATAAACGATAGTGAGGGTTAGTTATGACCTTATGAGTTCATACGGGTCTAGTGTTTTCCAGATTACCAAATATATATATATATATTAACCCTCATTGCAACCTTAATATATATATGTACATAGAAATGTTAAATGTGGAAAGAAAAAACTTCTGAAAGGAAAATTGACTGTTTTGATACGTTAGGAATAGTGCTAATACAAAGTCAGTTTAATAGTAAATAGACTGTCATCTCATACAAAACAAATCACCCTTGTAACAAGGGTTTTCAAGGGTAAAAATTTTTTGTTCTTCCAACAAGGCCCATACAAAACAAATCACCCTCGTAACAAGGGTTTTCAGGGGTAAAAATTTTTTTTGTTCTTCCAACAAGGGCCTTGTTGGAAGAACAAAAAAAATTCCTTTAATCTGAAGCACAAAATATGAGGTGGGATTAAAAATTATTCAACGGGAACTGGAGTCAGCTTATGGGCTATTTTGACACATTTAGACTAGCCCTAGAACTAATTTAACAGTAATATATGAAGTGCACAGTCTCTTATTCTCATTCGCATTTCCCTCCTGCTCATTACTAATAATAAAATAAAAACTGTAACAAATAATTTGACGTTCTTCTTGAAAGTATGTTTGTAGAACCGTAAAAATTATTTGCGACAATTCTCTTCTTTCCAAGCATGCATGAAATGTTTAAATCTAATTCAAATATGCAATCAAGCAATATTGTTGGTAGAATGGATTTCATTGCTACTATTTCAACCAGTGGTGCACAATCCGAAGTTTATTTTGGAACCTTAGTTAAATAAAATATCAAAAAGTTTGTAAAAGTAATATATTGGTTCTCAATGCATTTTTTTTTTCAATTTGATGGTATTGTTGCTCTTTTGGAGCAGAAGTCTGTTTCTGAGGATGAAGTATATTCGGACAGCGATCAGGGAGAACTGTTTTGCCTTGATCACAATAAATAAGACTCTGTTTTACAAACCAAAGCTTGAAAAGGTTTTCTTGTTCGGTCTACATGCGTAGAGAAGCTAAAATGATATTGGCACCAAAAAAGCAGAACTTATGAATTACAACCAAATTAAATGTGGTATTAACATGGTGCACAAAATGGGCTGAATGCTGCATTGCAGTTGAAAAAATAGAGCAATGAGAATTATACTTAGGCGAAATAGAAACTCAAAAGTAACTAAAATGTCAGAGGAACTAAATTGACTAACATTAAAAAAGATGCTAACATTAAACACATTGATGTTTATACATAAAATGAAGAACAACTTGTTACCAAAATATTTTTCTGACAAAATTATCTACAATGTTGATATTCACAAATATAATACAAGGGCATGCAAAGAAATTAGACTACCAGAAAAAAATAAAGCAAACACACAATATAGCTTACTATATAGAGGGATTAAATCTTATAATGCTCTGCCTATCAATACATTCAAAATAGCCTGTAAAAATTATTTAAAATGCATATAAATCAAAATAATAAATAGTATATAAGTTAAAATATAATAAAGTTAAAAAGAAAATGAAATAATTAGCTATTTGTAAACTTGAATATACAAAGTACCTAATATAAAATAAATAAAACTAAAAAAACCAGTGTGAATATTTTATGGTATGTGAATAATATTGCATTCGTCAAGAGCTATGTACCACAATATGATAGAAGCTGAAATAAAGAGGATTTTAGGGAGAAAGATTTGAATATTCCAATTTTTTAAATTTCCCAACGCTTTAAAAAAAAAGTTTTTGCTTGTATACTTGTATATAACAGGGTTCCTTTTTTCAATAAACAAAAGGTTACACAATCAAATTTTGTTTGAAATAATAATATACCACTATCTGCAATATTTGTACCTTTTGCTGCCTTTTTATTTGGAAAATAGGGAAACTGGCCCTCCTGCTAAAACGGTTGTGCATCACTGATTTCAAAGATCAATTAGATATCTGTTATTTCTTAATCTTTAATTAAAGGTTTGTGGGTTTGCTAAACAACTCGTGCATCAAATTTTAACATTTTGTCTGAAAGACACAAATCTCCAGAATCAACAGTGAGTGAGTTAAATTGCCGATATCTTATAGCTATGATTTTTTTATTAGCTATACAGCTAAAAATATTGCTTTAAAAAAAGAAAAACTCATCAATAGCGGAAATTAGGGTTCATGTGCACAGCCTGGTTCAAAGAGAGGCCCCATGTGCCCGAGAAATGCTGGAGTTTGAAGCACTCCATGAAGGTCTCTCGGCACGCCACACCTGAAGCTAGGTTATTGCCTGCCTCACTCTCCAATCTAGACTTCACGACCACCTCCTGGTTCAAATCAATAACAGTTTGCGCGCTATCAATGAAATAATTGTGCAGCAGAGCACAGGCGCGGAAGCCAGTCTTCACATACTTTCGATTGATACCCCCTGGCATCTTAACTGCCTTGAACCTCTCTTCGAATAAATTTAGCGCCACGCTTGCACACTTCATGACTTTTTCATGCCTTATGTTAAAATAGGTATTCCCAATATGGCTTACAGTTTGGTTATATTCAAACGGAGTCAGCACATATTCGGTCAACCTGATCTGAACCGGTGCACAGATTACAGATGGGAGAAGGAGAGGTACGCAGAGAAAGTTTTCAGGCTCTGGGATGTTAAGCTGGTGCTTATGTAAGGCTTGTCCCAACCCAGTATCATTAAAAGAGAGGTTTTCTGGCCCAGAGAAGTCTACCATTGTAAACCTGCATCTGGAATCCACCAGCATGTACATGATTGCAGTTTCCTCTACATTACCTTGAAAGCAACTTTTGACCTGAGCTAAGGATTTGGTTCTCTTCAGGGGTATGGGATAACCGTCCAGGGCACCAACACACAGCGGAAAATTGTGGTTCTGCTGGAAGCCATTTCTGATCAGCAACCAAGTCTCATGAGACGGAGGATTCAAGAAGGTTTGCAGAGCAGTCGTGATTCCCTCGCAGCAGCTAAGGATTATTTCTTTTGTGGTCCTTTTATCAATATTCATTGATTGCGAAATGGCTTCAAAAGTGTGGCCATCACCAAGATACCTGCAGAAAATTAAAAATATAGATATATTAACAGTAAATAAAAAGGGCTTACAGAATAAATTTACAGCTGTTGCTGATTATAATGACATACTCATGTTGTCATCATCAAAAAAGATAGTGTAATGCTTGTCTTTTGTAACAACTGTTTTACTATATTAAGGTTTTGCGATGGGCGACACTTTATAATGGGTTATTTAAATAAATACACAATTTTCACGGAAACACAATTAGTCTTTATTAGGGAATAATCAATTTGCAAATTAGTCAACAACGATAAGATTCATTCGTAAAATATGTAATCTCAACACCATATTATTTGCGCAAGAGGTTCGGTGTACCTATATTTCCTTTCCTGGGTCCCCTGAGAAGCAAGTTATACCTATCTCAGTCCTCCAAAGGGAACTTTAAAAAAACCATTAACTAGAGGTTCTTATGTTAGTCCTGGCAGAGGGTTAAAGGAAGGCTGTCACTCTGGATTCACTGTACATTAACTAAGGATTCTTGTGTGAGGAAAATTGGCTCCGTTAATTATACTTAAACAAAATCCTAGGCGACTGGCAATATGGTTTACGCCAGAACCGTTCTGCTTTGTTATGTGGAGCGTGTTTGGGGGTAGGTTTTGGAGCGTTTTGGAGAGTCCTAAACCATCAGGTTGAATATCTCTAAAGTTTTGGACAGGGTCTAGCACCCTGTTAAGAAGTTGCCATCATATGGAATCCATCAAGTCCTTCGTTATCAGATTGCGGATTTCTTTGCCTCCGTTCTATCCTCCATGAACCGTCAAGCTGACAAACAGGTAAATAGGAAGGTATGGCACTGGAGGGTAGCAAAATGAGACATCATGCGGCCATTTTTTAGTGCCTTTTCTCAAGTGTGGTTTGAGTAAGTTCTGAGGACCCGTCAGTTTATGCACGTGAGGTAGGAGAAGTCATCACCTCAGGAATGGATGGCTATACTCTATCCTCCATCAAATCCTGTGGAGCTGGCACAAAGCAGTGGTTTGACTGTTCCTGTTCAGAAGCAGTCAGATAGTAAGACAGCATACAGTGCGCTCCGGAAAATTGGCTCCATGGATAACCTTTCGGAATACTGACAAAGGATTGCAAGAGAATTTTAAACAGAAATAAAAGAAACTACGATTAGAGAATTGCCAAAAAGTTGACAGACTGCCCTGACGGTAGTTATTCATTCCAGTCGCTCGTCGGGTCATATGGGAGAAATTTTGCTACCTCGGCCAGCAAAAAAGCTTAGTTACTCGGCAAAATATTTGTGGAAAACTCTTCAAGATAATAGAGAGACTTCTCCATCCATTCCGCATTGCGGTTTCAAGGAGGTTCTGCGGGTATCGAATGAGTTTAAATTCGACAAAGTCAGCTGCCCTGTTCCTGTGCTAAGAAGTAGTGCGCTGCAGAATTAACTCTAGTGTTCTCTAAATTATTTCAACAGATCTTCAGTAGTGGAAAAGTGTCAGGTCTTTTGAAAAAGGCAGTTGTTCACCCAATACCTAAGGGGTACCGCTCTGATCTTTCCAACTACTGCCCCATTGCCATCACTTCCGCACTCCCTAATGTATTGGAAAGGGTGATAAATAACAAGCTCTTAACATACCTCAAGAATAACAACATCCTAAGCTATCGGCAATATGGATTTCGTGAAACCGATTGTGTGGTGAACTGGATTGTGTAGTTTCTTAAAAGAAGAACAATTCAGACCACAGTCGACGGTTTCTCTTCCTCTACACACTAAATTATCGCAGGCGTGCCACTAACGCTGTTTTTGTAGCATAGCAACAATCTCGTTGAATGTACACCAATACACTGCTACTCTGATGACAGCACCGTTTACAAGGGTTATCTTTTTGACAAACCCCCTTCTACTATTGACGTCCGAACCACCAATGACAAAATAATGATCACCATTTCAAGGTTCGTTCCTGAAGTAGGGCCAACCTTTAAAGTTCAACATCTGAAAAACCCAAGCGTGTCTGGTCTCGGAAAAATAGGAGATCAATGACTGTTGGGTGTAATTTGATGGGAGGTTTGAAGTAAGTATCTTAGACTGACTCAAATATTGGAACCCCATAGCACAGGCTAGGCACAGGACTAATCAAACAGTTGAATTTGGGAGCCCCTGCTATGTTTCTACTGATTTGACGTTTGTCCGTTATCAATCCATTATTGACCAAATTAGACCGATTGCCATCTCTAATGCAGAAATACGATGGTATGCTGAGTCCATTCTACAGGTAATTCAATAGAGCCTGTTCTGACTAACTAGCAGCATTGATCCCCCGCGTGGTGGTGCATGAGTGTGAAACTTGACAGACACAAGCAGAACACCCACTGCAGGCCCCCCTGGATTAGTTGAACCAGATCAAATAATGTTACTTTTATTTTAAATTACTTTCCTTTTATGCCCTTCATTACTACAGTAGTGTCCTGTCCATTCGTTCACCATACAAATACGCTACAGTAAATTAAAACTACATAAAAACATTACTAAAAATATATTTGCCCCCCCCCCCTAGAAAATTTTCTGCAGGCGCCCATGCCACTCACAGTTAATGTCGGCTTTATGAGAAGTAGTTTCTCCAACTCATTTTTGTGTAAGTCGGCTCTTATGTGAAATGAGCTACCAGCATCTGTCTTTCCGCCTACATTTACAAATCTCTTCCTACAGCCCTTCCTTAACCCGCCTCACAATGTTACCCAGCACGTGCCAATACAGAGTTGTGGGGCGGTTCATCCTCTCTGCTTATCCCTTTGGATAAACGGCGTGATGGTTAGTTTTAGTTAACTTATCATGAACTTCCCATGCTTTATTCGTTTTTGAAGCAAAATTGTTTGCGGTAGAGGTAGTGTCAAATGTGACGCAATTCAATCTTTTGCGAGAAATGAAAATCCAATGGGCGCTCCCTCACTCACAGGCTAACCATCTTTCCAAGTGGGACAAATTTTACACACTAACATTAAGGTACCCTTCACCTACTCAAGGAAGGACACCTCCTAAGCTTGATCTGCAAGAAAAATTCACCTAAGATACATTTCGTACAGCTTTTGTACTTCGCTTTGCCTCACCTGAGTTCCGTTCCGTGGTTGGTTTTTATGCCCGAAGGAAACCATGATGTTCAGGTATGGGCTTTTTCAAGACCCGCTATAGCAAATACCTTCCTACAGTTCCTTCTTTCCTTAACCCACCTCATAACGTCATCCAACAGGGTGGCACAAGGTTCTACTACTTGTACGTTTGAAGTACGTGGGGAGGGGGAGGGGGGCTTTGTCCGGTGTCATATAAAAAAAATTCTAAAGGGAAAATAATTTCAAGTATCCACTAAATCTGTATTTCACCGATTCTTCAATTCTTAAGGGCTCCTCCAATGAAACTTAATATGGAAAAATGTCACAAAACGAGTGGCATCATTTCAGGGGATACACTAAAAAAATAAGCCTACCTACTTCTTTTCGAAGACAAAATGTATTTTACAACCCTTGAAGCTGTAAAAATACATTGTTAACTCAGTGGATGGATAAAAATTCAAATATTTTTTGGGATATTGTGCTCCTTAAAAACAACTTAAGACTCTTTAATGTTGTGAGTCTTTAATGAGTGGTTGAAATCATTCTTCAGTTCTCAACTAAAGTTTTTCTAACCTTAAACAAAAACTGTCACTCTAAGATCGTCAAAACATTTGGGTTATCAGCTAAGGCGTGACGCAACTGGTCTATTAAAAAAAATGATGCAAAGTAAACCAAAAGAACCTCTCCCCCCACTCACATCTGTAAACACTTTTTCTAAGACTTCGGAAAGAAGGCTTGTAAGTAAATTCCCTGTGTTATTTTGTGACTAGTTAAATAAATATTTTAAAACGGTTATTAATTATTGGTCAATATATTTAGAGGTGCAATGCACCGTTGATTCTATAGAGGAGCGGTATGGGATGACTACATATATACGATAGATCAGGGAACGATGAGTGTGGTTTGATCTAATACTGTTCTCTTGAGTGTTTGGTTGGAACTATAAAAAAATATGGGGTTCTACTGTAGACTCTGTGACGGCTTAAAAGTGACAAATATGCCCGTATATAAACAAAATTGATGAGGAATGAGATGGTAATAACCGATGCACAAATAAACCTACAATTACTAATACATCTGCCCTGACGATAGATACTGAAAAACTCTGAAAAGTTAACTCGATAAGGGAGAGGAAATGCAACACGACTTGACAACAAACATAAAATTATTAGCTTTGAAAATATTAAATTGTAGTATTTATAAACTTAACAAAAAAGAGTGATCTTCTTCCATCAAAACATAAAAATAGAAAGCTCTATTCAGTCACACTAGGCATTAGGAAAATGGAGAAAAGAACTTACCTGAAGCACAACTGAATACAGTCATAGGAGCTCAACTCAGGCCCCAGGTGCTTATTATTGCTCTTCCTTATGAAGGGAGTCAACACCTCAACCAATCGGAAATATTCATGGTCTTCCAGGCCGAACTGGTAGTGGTTGTTTGTAGTTTTCAGAGAGAACGCCATTTTGAGGGAGAGAACTTGTAAGAGACGCTTCTATGAGAGAACCCTGAGAAAGACTGGCCCGTGTGATAGCTTCCCGCCTAGCCGTCGCAGTATTTAGTGTCAACTAAGCGAAATGTGCGACCTAAAACTCCTCGAATATGATTCTTACACAATGCATGTTGACGCAGTGTGCATTACAATATGATAAGTTGGCAAATTATTTTATTTCAATTAATAAGCACAGTAAATTCTCACGATAACATTCAATGTATTTGATAAAGTAATAATCTATAGATGGTCATTGTTGAAATATGAGACGTAAATTATTTCTGGTTTCTTATTTCCCTTCAACAGCTTTCAATCGACTTCTAAGCAGATAAGTAATGGAGATAAAGTCGTCTAAAGGCTATAGATTAGTACGCAATGCTAAAAGTTTCTCACAGATGACTATCAAGTCACGGCATGATCAAGTTGATGGTGATGTGTGATTGTGAATGAAGCAAGAATTTTCCGCACCTTCTGAGCTTATGTAAGTACAATAATTTTTTGAGCCTCTTGTATCCCATGTGAACCTGGATTCCTACCATCAAATAATCTAAAGCAGTTTGTTAGTAACTTAGAGTTACGTTATAATTTATGAATTCCATAGTGCAACGTGCAGCTTCTCTAAAGTGCGATAGATACCATTAGCTACTAAATAAAAAAAAACTGAGGAAAAATTATTACATTAATTACTGTGTAACAATCACATTTCACTCATTTAAAAAAAAAAGTATTATACTTATTTGTGAGTATGATGTGACGAAAGGAGTCATGAAAATATTCTGACTATTTAGGGGAACGCAAGTCAACAAAAGTCAGTCTTGAAAAGTAAGGACACCCTGATGTAATGTATGTTAAAAAAGACGAGATGCATACAAGCAACTAAGTAATCTTCTCGACAAACCTTCCATTGAAATGCTTGGTGTAACCTTAAGTGACCAGTTAAGGCACCGGGGCCCCATCGAAGCCAGAGTAAAGTTAGCCTCTCAGAAGTTGGGCGTGTTGTACAGGGCCCGCAGATACTTCAATAGTACACAACTGCTGACCTTGTACAAATCGCAAGTACGCCCCACTGTTGAATTTGGCAGCCACCTCTGGTCTGGAGCCCCGAAATACCTGAAAAAACCCCTTGACTCTGTGCAGAAACGGGCGGTCCGTTTGATAGATTCTCCTATCTTAACAAACGGATTGCAAACTTTGGATCACAGACGTCAGGTGCTAATGCTGTCCTTGTTCTACAGGTATTTCAATGGAAGATGCTCTGAGGAACTTGCGTCATTGATCCCTTCGGCACCGGTGCATAGTCGGGAAACTCGCCGAACCCGCGCCCAACATTTCTACACGTATGACATTCAATACATGAGAACGGATCACTTTTACGACTTGTTCTTATATTTAACAGCTCGGCTATGGAAAGATTTGCTGACCTCTGTGTTTCCTCCCTCCTTCAACATGGGTCTCTTCAAGACCCAAGTTCACTCCTTCCTTTCCTCAAAAAGTCCCTCCACACAGCATCCCCAAAGATGACATAGGCCCTGAGGGAAATTATTTCCCTCAAGGCCTCCAGAAATCCAGAAAGCTTGGGTGAGCTCTTAGAAGAAGTACCAAGGGAAGGTAGAGAACATCCAGTAAGCAGCGAGAATGAAGAAATAATAGCCAGAAAGTTTATTAACTTTTTTGTTTCATTTAATTGTCCAAAGAAGCGAAGCTAGCAGTTCACAATGGAGTGCTTATACCAACCCTGATGTATGGCAGTGAGGCATGGAACTGGCAGAGGAAGGATGAAAGTAGACTGAATGCTGTGGAAATGAGATCTTTGAGACGGATGTGCGGTGAAACCATGTATGACTGTATTACAAATGTGGATATCCGGAAAGAATGCAAGGCTGATATGAGCGTAATGGATAGGATCAAGAAAGGGACGCTTAGATGGTTTGGGCATGTAGAGCGAATGAACGAAGAAAGGAGTGAAAAAAGAATATATGATGCGAAAGTGAATGGAAGAAGAAGTCGAGGACGCCCGAGAAATACATGGCACGATCACGTAAATCAAATACTTGAATCGGGTCATATAGAGTCAGAATAACAGAAGAGTATGTATGAGACGATGTATGAATGTAAATGAAGCAAGAAGTGTGTGCCAAGACAGAGTTGTATGACGGTCCGTCCTCTCTGCCTACCCCTGCGGAGAAACGGCGTGATGGTTAGTTAGTTAATAATCTGATAACCTGAGGCTTTGGAAAATTTTCGAAATATTGGCCATTTTCTTTTCAGTAGAAAGTAACTAATGCGACTCCGAACCCCAAGCAAGCCAGGCAGCTACTCAATATGAATTCATAGTTTAGGAGTTAGAAACAACCCACACTTAATTGTGCCATGTCTATCTCGGGCGTCCCCGACTTATCTTACAATTCACTTTTGCATAAAAATATATTCTCCTAACATTCCTTTCTTCGTTTATCTACTCTACATGTCCAAACCATTTAAATGCCCATTTCTTAATCTTACTCATTACACTTACGCCTTGCATTCTTTCCGAATCTCCATATTCGTAACACAGTTGTACATGGTTTTACCGGCATATGCCTCAGGTATCTCATTTTTTCAGAATTTAGTCTATTTTCATCCTTCCTCTGCCAGTTTCATGCCTCATTGCCATACATCAGGGTTGGTATCAGCACATCATTGTGGACTGCTAACTTTGACGAAATATTAAGAATACTTTATTTTGTAACTAACAAGTGGATTAATAGAGCATTTGATTTTTTTGTTCTTCCTATAATAACAATGATTATTGCTGATGTAGTCATTTCATGTGTTTTTTGTTATTTTTTGAAGGTATTTGTTGCCATTTACATTGCATAATGCAAGATTTTTTTTGTACACTAATCATTCATTTTGTAACATACGGAAATAAATATTAATAATTACCACAGAACATGTCATCAAATTACTACGATTGATTGAGCATAAAGTAAATGGCCAAAAAGAGCAGCTGCCGTTGTGAAGACAATCAAATACACAGAATATTAAACATACTCCCAAATGTTTGCATGCAGTACATATTCTCCCCAAACCGGACAGTATTTGATTTCTCCCATCATTAAAAGCGGAAAACAATGGAGGATTTAACTAGCAGAGGGTTGGACATGCGACGCTCCCAAGGCTTTGGACCACTCGGTCACTAACCGGTCACATCCCTTCTTTGATGGTGTCCTACAATTTTACTATCCAGACAATTAAACCATCACAAAGGACTTTAGTAAAATATTATCGGAGCACAAATATATTAGAAAAGTATTTTATCGCCATAAATGTGTATTTGAATCTTAACACAGGTCTACAATGAGTTAAAATAGAAAAATAAACAATAAATATTACCTGTGATTGTATTACTGTGATGTATCCAGAGTGGAAACAGTATAAGAAGTATAGTATTTCATATATTTTTTTAAAAAGAAAGACAAACATTCCCGGGTTACGAATAACCTGACAATATTTAAAAAACTCCTACTGCCATCATAAGAAGCGAAAGATGTTGCTTGTGCAATGATGGAGGACTTAGTCAGCAGAGGAATTGAACGCACAACGCCCGGGTGGGAATCTGACCCACAAGGAACTACTAATGTAGCTATATGTCCTGGAACCGATGGAGCTATGCACTGCGACTTGTCCACTAGACCATTCATCACCAAATAATTTCATAAGGCTGCTTTCAATGTGGTTCACCAACTCTCTCATTGGGGGATCAAAGCAATCACCCATGACGTTTCGCTATGTCTGGCCTTTCATCAAGGTTGACTGCAGAGAGTGGGCTTGCAGCTGTTTGCAATACCAGCAGAACAAGATCACCCACCACGTCTCCGCAGCTCTCGGAACCTGTCTATGGACATTGTCCAGATTTGAACATTTCCAAATAGATATCAATATTTTGCCAATATCAGAAAGATTCAGATACATTCTGACATGTGCGTATCACATCACGAGATGGCCTGAAGCCTTTTCAATTAAAGATCGGGATGTGGAGACGGTAGCAAGGACCTTCTATGAAGGATGGATCTCTCGATTCAGAACACCAGTCCACATCACCAGTGATCAAGGCAGACAATTTGAGTAGAGGTTGTATTTGTATAGGCAATTAAACTACCTAGTAGGAACGACTCAAATCCACACAACGGCTTCCCATCCAGCAGAAAGCAGGATAGTGGAAAAACTCCACCAAAACGACCGATAAACGGAAAACTTCCAACGGTGCTGATGAGCATCAGGGCAGCCTGACAAGAAGACCTGGAACCACATTTTCTAAGTCCGCTCTAGCAACAATACAGTGGCCCTTATAATGTAATCAACAGGTAAATAGAGATCACTATAAGTGCTATTTCACACAGGGCAGTTCAACTGCCCTGTCTAAAAGAGCACTAAGGGTGAAAGGAAGGGACACGATGGTCACAATAGATAATTTAAAACCGAAATAGACCGTCTAAGGTAGGAAAAATTCACAAAATCATTTTGGATGACTGCAGTCAGTCGCATGATATAGCAGAGATGATAAGCATCTCTTCCGAATGTGTTCTTAATATTTTGGGTGATTTGAGAATGAATAAGCAGTGTGCATAATGGTTACCATTTACTCCCTGTTGATCAGAAGCAACACCGATAAGCTGTTTCAGCCGAGTATTTGGAGCATTTCAAGCATTACTCAATCAAATATTAACTCCATACAGGTAAACCATAGGGCCTAATGTCAATAAATCTTGGACAAATGAGTATGTGGAAGTTGTTTTAAGGAAAGGAAGAAGTGAACCTTGTTCTTGAGGAGACCCATGTTGTAGTAGAGGAAATACAAAAATCGGAAAATAATTCCACATCCGACCTGTTGATCACAAGAGTATGATCATGAGATGAGGTTTGTCTAGCTCTTGGCGACAGGTATTACATACCCACCTATTGCGTGATAGGATGGACTGGAAGATGCCAGTTGAGGGAGCTCCTTTACAACAGCTGTCCGGGGCACTTGGTAGTACAAGGGCCCGACCTTCGGGCCCACGACCAAAAGTGGGCTAACCCATTAACGAGTGCAAAAACCCTGCCGCTGCTGTTGAGCCGGTTCGTGACTGGAAGGAACCAAACAACAGCATTTGGGGTGCATTGGGACCTCTCCAGCTGGACTCTACTGGACCGCACCTAGCACCGCAGTGGGAAGGATGGATTCACTCGTCCGTCACTCCTGGATACACCAACTCCCAGCTCTTATACCTATTCCTTTCCAAACATTCCTTTTCTCAAAAAAATAAATTATCATGCAACAAAACAAATTTAACTGCTTTAACCTCTCCATGAGTATGAACGAAATAGTGCATCCAAACGAAAAAAGTCCCAAAGGAGTATAGACGAAACGTTGCATCCGCACCTAAAATTCTAACGCTATTTTTTCATATTTAATGAAAATATTTTACTTGTATTGGCCTCTATGGACGTTTGCGCATATTTTCTTGAAATTTTGGGATAATTACCTATAATACCGGCTTCACAATATGAGTTTCAAAGTTTTTGTGATGTCACTCAACGGCTGCCAGAGAAAGATATACTAAACAATTACTAAAACCCGCTAACAGTTTTATTTGCTAGGATTGATGTCGATCACATTTTTATTAAAAATATAAGATTAATTTTAGTTAATCTACGATATTACATATAAAAAAATTGAATGAAAAAATAACTCACTCCCCACGTACAGTTTTGTTCGTAAAAACTCACTTGCCGAGAGGTTAATTCAGCGGCAAGCAGTAGGCCCCCCGTGTGGGTAAAAAATTATGGTAAACTTTGCCAAAATTCAGAGCCTACACAAAAATTTTAACTTTGTACACCATCTTTTGTCCCAAACATTTTTTCCACCTCTTATATGGACTGCCTAGATTTCTCTTTTGTAGGCAAGTTTAGACCGGGAAGGTGTCTGTCTTTATAGCAAGGCTAATGTTAACTGTGTGTAACTGTAAAATCTGGACAATGCCAGATTTGACGTAATGTGGATTCGCGTCAATCTTGCCATACGGCAAGATTCTATGCGTGTTTATACCGTTCACCGAACCTCAGTGAATTGACACATCCGAGCTATTCACACTATTGATGATCTCTTGCCCAGCTACCTTTCTCTGAGTTTGTTGTTCTGGGGGACTTCGATGTTCATAACGAACCATGGTTGAAGTCTTCAGGTTCAACAGACTCGGTTGACCGACAAGCGGAATCCTTTGCCCTTTGCCATGGACTGGAGCAACTGGTGCAAGAACCTACCAGGGTTCCTGACGTTCAGATTTACCGCTCCAATCTGTTAGTCCTGTTTTTAACCACTATGCCACACAGTAACAGGATTGATGTTACAGCGCCTCTAGGATCGTCCGACCACTGCCTGGTTGACATCAATCTCCACTATCTTCAGACCGCCAAACGAAAGGCCGAAGAGAAAAGTGTGGGATTATAGGTCAGCAGATTGGTTCGGTCTGCGGGCAAACCTTAATGATTTCCTATGTTCAGCTGTCTGTTTTCGAACTTCAAATCCTTTCAGATGTGCCCAGGAAATTGGTAAAGTCGCAATTTCTTCAAATTGATTTTGCTGCTTCTTACCAGACCCGACGGATTGAAAAATCAAATTTACTAGGGAAGATTTTTGCAGATAACTCAACCCTCGATGATCAAGGTGCTGTCCCTGTCGACTGCGTATTCTTTATGAGAAAGCTGAGGATCCGGCATCGGGATGTACTACACGTCTTGAGAGGGCTACAGGTTAATAAAGCTAGTGGGCCTGACGGAATACCCGCACTGGTATTGCAGAGGTGTGCTGCAGAAATAACTTTAATTTTGATGAAGCTCTTTAAAATGTCCCTGAGGTGTGGATGTGTGTCCTATGGTTGGAAAAAAGCGGTTACTCATCCTATTCACAAAAAGGGTGACCCTCTCTAACCTAGCCAACTATCGCCCTGTAGTGATCACATCAGTTCTGTCCAAAGTGATGGAACGTGTGATTAACGACAAACTGCTCACATACCTCAAGAAGAACAAAATTATAAACAAACGTCAATGCGAATTTTGGCGGAAATGGTCCTGCGGTGATCTTCTCGCGTATATGACGTATATTCGGGGGCGGTGCTTGGAATGTTTCGGTGAGACCCAAACAGTTGCACTAGACATTTCTAAAGGCTTTGACCGGGTTTGGCACCGAGAACATGCCAAAAAACTGCAACTTACGGACTTACCGCATCCTTGTGTATGTGGATTGCTGATTTTTTGAGGGAGAGGTCGATTCAGACAGTTGCTGACAGTGTCACCTCCTCCTCACATTCAATTAATCCTGACATCCCACAGGGATTGGTTCTGTCTCTAACTTTGTTTTTGTTGTACATCAACGTTTTTTTTTGTCATGTGCACCAATACATTGTTACGCAGATGACAGTACAGTCCATGATATTTTTTTGTTTGACAAGCCCCCAAAGGGCACAGAAACTACAACAGCTCAGAGGGCTTCGAAGCAGAGAATGAACGATTACCTCGAGAAAATTTCCTCTTAGGATAAGAATAACCTCGTCGAATTTAATGTTTCAAAGATCCAATCATCTCTGATTACGACTAAAGGGGATCGTAATGACAAAGTAAGTGACCAGCTGAGGCACGGGGGCTCCATCGAAGCCAGAGTAAAGTTAGCCTCTCAGAAACTAGGCGTGCTGTATAGGACACACATATACTTTAACAGTACACAACTGCTGACCTAGTACAAACCGCAAGTGCGCCCCACGGTAGAATTTGGCATTCCCATTTGATAGATTCTCCTTAATTTCTTAACAAACGAATTGCAATCTTTAGGGCATAGACGTCGGGTGGGAATGCTCTCCTTGTTCTACTAGTATTTCAATAAAAGATGCTCCTAGGAACTTGCATCATTGATCCCTTCGGCACCAGTGTATACTGAAGAAACTTGCCAAACGCGCGCCTAACATTTGTACACTGTTGACATTCCATACATGAGAATGGGTCGCTTCTATGATTCGTTCAACAGCTCGGCTATGAAATGATTTGCCGACCTTTGTGTTTCCTCCCTCCTACAACATGAGCCTCTTCAAGACCCAGGTTAATTCCTTCCTTTCCTAAAAAAAAAACCCTCCACACAGCATTCCCAAAGATGACATAGGCCCTGAGGGATTTATTGCCCTCAGAGCCTTTGTTATGGAGCAATATACTCTATTTATGTCATCTTTTGGGATGTTGTGTGTTAGTCTGTTTAACTTAAGAATTTCATATTCAAAACTACATATTTAGTCGAAAGGTAGCGGGGCAATAGATTAACAATAATTTCACTCAAGCGTCTGATTAGTTTAGATGTGTCTAATTTGCCGAGGTTCGGTTAATGGTATAGGCAGGCAGAATGTAGAACCTTACCGTACTGGCAAGATGCGTACCCATATTATGTTTGATCATGGTTAATACAGTCTCAGCAGAAGTATACAGTTGACATCAGCTTGGCTATAGACACTGACAACTCATTTGGATCTAAATTTGGATGAAACCTGGACAGTATAGATATAAGGCATCTAGAAGTTCAGCTATTTGAACTTCACATAGGGACACAGAAGGCTAGGGCGTTGGGATAATAGGTGATGATGGACAGAGTTCAAATGTTGGCGATTGTTCATAAATAAGTATATTAGTTTATTTTATTACACTATGCATGTATCTACAATATTTTTTATATCATTCATATCTTAATTTATTTGGTGAAAAACTGTTTTTTTGAGATCGGTTATTGTTGATCAGAAATTCTCAGAATAAAAAATTATTGACAATGAACTGGTTGACCTCAAGAGGCTGGGAGGGAAGGATTGTACAAGATAATGCATGCAGAAGTGAAATGGCATAATTAAGGTGGAGAAAGGTATTCATGAGCTAATATACCTTACCTGTAAGCAGTAAGCATTGTAAAAGTTCAATGCTTCTGTTGTGAACCCATGCAATAAACGAAGATAAAACAAACAAAAAACAGATATTTATACAACAAGAAACACATGACATAACATTAAAAATACTAACTTATTGTGCCAATATGAATGATTGTGGGTGGTCACAACATGGAATCACGAATTTCAAGTTTTCAATTCGTCTTCATCTTCTGGATCCTTAGCTCGGTGGTGAGTGGATTATTTTATAGATACTAATTGATACATTTCGCAGGGCATTTATAATGGAGACACCCGTAGCAGATAATGTAGCTGAAGTACTGGGCAACTCAGGTATTAGATAGAAACTCCTCTATACCCAGTTTCTAAATCATGATAGAATTTGATCTTGACCCTTCGGGTATTTCTCAGTACTCAACATGGTTTTCTACCACTGCATCCCAAAAGCATCAATGTTCTTTTTTTATTAAAAATTTGATTACATTCATGGTAGCATAAAAAAAAATCATGAGCCTTTTTTTTGTAGATTTCGTACCAGAGTACCATCACCCTGTTTCTCTTATATTCCATGTTTCCACACCAGACAGAAATAGCCGAAAGCTTCACAAGCCAATTTTTCAGTTTTTGGTGCAACTCATGGCACTTTCCACACCAATCCAGTTATGTTGAAATCGAGGGAACCCCTGAATTTGCTGGTTGAAAAAAATGCTTGCTTGTGGAATGAATGAAGTCTACGAATCAAAATAGTGTTTCAAAAAAATTTTGTAAAGACAACAGATACTTTTTAGACTGCTTGAGGGTGGGCAGGCAACAAATATGTTTTAGATTTTGTTCGTCCGGTTTGTCTCCGGCTGAGTGGCTTTAACATTATTCTAATCAATGTTTATTTTTTCCTCATTATTTGAAACCACGATGAAAAATTATCGTGCTTTCAAATATATTTTTATGATTTGATTAACTTTCACTATTTGTGGTGTAATATAGCACAATATCTAGATAACATAATTGCATCAACGGTTCTTTGTGTTTTAGGTTAGAATGGAGATAATGCAATTTATCTAGAACCAACACTTTCTTTTCAACTTTGCTTCCATATCTCGGTCGAATATATCGTTGATTCAAACAATTAAATGCAGTAATGCCAGTAAAATCACATAATCGCAGTAACTGTTTTTCTAGCTATCAACTTGCAAAAAAGAGTTGCAAATCGAAAAGTCCACGGTGATATGTTTCATGTGAACTCTGTTTTTCCCTGTGATATGTTCTTATTAAGCTATTTTTTTAAAACATGATAGCAAAGTTGTTGGTCATGTCACAATACGAATTATTTTTATTTTGCATTTTATAAACATTAAAACTGTCAGAAGTAAAATCACAATCCATAAACAACTCTAAAGCAAAATTCTGAGAGGTAAATAAACAATCGTCATTAGTTACCATGCACCATAGATAATAAATTATTAAATCGGTATTTGCGTATTTGGTCCTTGGTTTTTCTTTTTACGTTATTGAGAGAAGACAATTTAGATTAAATTAGAAGAAATTTAGATAAAATTAAATAATTGAATTATCGGAGGTAAAAACTTAATTATTTTGTTTATTTTAAATAACAAAGTATTTAATAAAATGGAATGGATGAAGTTTCAAAATGAATCACACAAATGAATAATCATTTAACCGTGTAAAATACATTATTAAAATTATACGAAATAGAAATGTACTGAAAGTAAACAACACATTTTTGTATAGATTTTCACTAGTTAATATTTATTTTGTAAAATGGTTTTTGAAAGGTCCTTGTACATAAAAAAAAAAACATAGAAAGTTGTTATTTTGACTTCATGATCATTTTTTCTGTTTTAAATAATTATTTCACATTTTTAACAAACCCTTTCATTTTTTTTTAAATTTTATTCGTTAAAATCACAATTTAACAAATTGTATTGAAATAATTTTATTTAAAATGTTATATTTACAACAACAAAAAAACATTTAAAATATTTGTGTAATGGCATTTTTTTGAACTCATTGATAACTCTATGAATTATTTTAGCAAGCGATTCTTAATAAAATTTAAATACTTAAATTTAAAAACTACGGCTACGGAAATTTCTTGATGATTTTTTGTTAAAATGTGTCTAGCACATTTCCATCTTGTCACTATTTATAATTATTGTGGTTATTTATTGGACTACATAAGTTTAATTATTTAATTTCAGCACAAATTTACTGATACTATAAAATGAATAAATGTATTATAAGCCGACATAAGTTTTGGCAAAAAAAGGAAATTAATAGATACCGAGGAGCAAAGGTTTTATTAATTTAGTTAATTTATTTTATTTAAATGCAGGGAATTCAGGGAACCGAAAAAAACCAAAATGATTCAAATTTTCATGGCATTTATTCTAAATGCATTCTGATAGAAGAAAATTACATTTTTTCGTTTATTAATGATTGATTTAATTTTTTCGTAATTTCAGCTGATAATAAAAATATCAGGAAATTATTGGGAAATTTTGTTGCACTTTTTATGAATATGTTTTTTTTTTTAAATATAGCAACACTTGCCCTGAGCTTTATAGTATCGGAGTCGGTGGGGAGCTGACGGAGCTCGTCATATGATGTTTGAAGCGACGAGTTGAAATCTGAGTTAGTTTAATCCATGTTCAGTTTATTCGTTTAATTAACAGTGCCCCCATTAACGCCATAATTATTAAACTAAATATTTAAAAAATATCGCGTGTTGTGTTCACATTTCAAACGTATTTAGGCGCCTCGATGGCAGCGCCGTGGGTGCCAATATGTATCATTTTAAAGCCGTACGAAAACTATCGCTTGTCGGATTGTGTTATTTACGTTTTTGACTTAACTTCAATGTTTCGTGATTAGATTTAACATATTTTATTAGTTTACGAGAAATACTACCTTTCCTTACATTTAAAATGGCGTCGACTTCCAATATCGTCATCGAGACCTCGGTTTGACATTAGAGAAGCGTATAATAAGTGTGAATAGCTTATAAAAGCTTATCTGTCAAATTTTTAGGTTATGTCGTGTTTTGTAATTCTGTATTATTCACAATTATAAATAATAATTACGTTCTAATTATGAAACTGTCTTATTATAAATTAAAATAATCGTTAGGAAAGTTGCATATTTAAAAAACACAACTTAAAAAAAAGATATGCTTTAAATTAGTGATTTGTGGGTTGTTTTGTATTTGTCATATCAATCGCACTGCAATAATTATTCATCGCGTATTGGATGGATAGGCGGCGGGCAGATTCATAAAAAAATAGTGATTATTCTTCTGGCAATAAAAATCATAAGATTGATTTCGATCTTCCATACGGCAGTGATACAAAGTATGAAATGTTATTGTCTGATATTACTGACTTATAACTGGCATTTAACCTTGAATTAAACATAACTTTTCCCTCCTGTATAGTCTCTGAGTAATTACTTATTGCTTCCACTAGATGTGTGACATTAATACTTTATTTTTATTTCAGGAGAAGAATCAAGAAAAAAATAAAATTATAAAAATTAAAAAAATCAAAAAATCAAATAATTATAAAATATATAGGCATAGTTTATTTACGCAGATTATATTTATTTATTAAAATTTTGCAAATTTTTATTTGCCAATAAGTCTTCAGTATGAATTTAGAAGACAATATAAAGATCCAGAACATTGAAAATAGCGAACTTTTGCAGCAATATTTTGATAATTTTCAAAAAGAAATTGCTGGGAATGAAGTCAACATACAGATAGCGGGTAAGTGCTCTTCAAATTGTATAATTAAATTTTCTATTATTCGTAGATGCTTTTAAATATGTAAATTATTTTCGTGGATACTTCTATGTTTCACTCCCTGCCACGAGTCAGATGTCTCAATAAAACAAAACCGTAACAATGTTTGAAAATTTTCAGCTGTTGACGAGGAAATAATAGATGATACAAATGAACAGGGAACATACTTTATGGACCAGCAGGGTCATTATTATTTTCAAGCAAACTCTGATTCTCAATCAACGCTCTTGACGGAAGCCGCTATCGATGATGGAACCAGAGAAATCTGTGAAACGAGTCAAGATGTTACCATGGTTGATGGAACTGAAGAGGTATGCATTATTGCAGGAATGTACATAAATATGGTCTCAAGTAGAAAATTGGTCGCATTGTCAATTTTAAATGGAGTGGAACTATTGAAAACAATTATCTGTATCGTCGTAATCACTAGTGAAAAACAATAAAAAAGAACTATCTAAACTAGAACAAGCTTAAAACAATTGCTGTTTGGTTTAGCTAGCTCATCGTAATTTGGGCTTATAGCCTGTTGTAGGATATAGTATATTGTTGTGCCACTGAGAACTCCATTGTAATCGCTCTTTCTGTTACGTGAGAAAGAAGGGGAGGTTACAACGGAGCTATCGGCAGTGTGCCTTTAAAATGACATATTTTAAGTACTTCCTCCTAGTTATCAACTTGAAGACTTCTTGTACTTCTTTATTACATCTTTATCAAACATCATCCACATGCTTTGATCAAAATATTTTTGTGATATTATTATATTTTGTTGAAAATTATTGATATTGTTTATATTAATATCGCAATAAATCATAAAGCTTCAATAAGTTAATTTACTTTCATGTAATTTGTAAAGTATTGTATGCCTTTATGCCAAATATATTTGTTTTCAGATAAGAATAAACAATGAGTCGGGCAACCAAGTGTTGATCCCAGGTCAGGTATACCAAACGGTGACCATTGTGCCATCGGAAGCTGCTAATGGAGAAGTTAGCTATGTGCTCATCGTGCAGCAGCCAGACGAGAAAGCTACGGAGCAGTGCGATGTCATCGAGGCCCAGCCCGATGCCAACCTCACGGTTTACGACTTTGACGAGACCGAGGAACTGGAAATTACACACACGATGGACTCCGACGACGAAGATGATAAATCAAAGATAATCAAGTTGCCTCAGAAGAAATCCCAGTCTGTTGCGGCTGCATACATGTGCACCTACTGTAACTACACTAGTCCTAAAAGGTCAGTTCATATAATTATCTTTTAACCTTTAGTGTGCCGGATTATTATCTTTTCTGGAGTTTTTATCCTTTAAAACCTGTTTGCGTATTTAAATGAACCATAATCGCTTGTCAACAAAATAATCAATCCATAGATAAAGTGACAGTACTGTTTGTATTTACAGGAAAACTTCAAGCAATTTTATTTTTATTTGAAAGGAAATGTGCCACACGAAAATACAATAAAAGGGAAAAAAAGTTCACATTTCTTAATCAAACTTTTTTCAGTGACACGAGGGAGAAAAGTCAGAATCAGAAAAATCACTAGTGCCATTAACATGCAATTTGAAAAGTACATTATCTGAGAATATAGCGTAATTGACAAAAAAAACGTAAAACTCAAGTGAGTTGTTACGAAATTACAGTCAACAAGGTACGGCGTGAAGTTGTACCTTGCGGGAATCCGGCATTCCAAAGTTTAAGTTATCAACATAACGTGTTGACAAGCTTTGATCATAAACCTGTTAAACCAAGAGCGTATCCCTAGTAATCAATTTGTAGATTACTTATAATATGGGACTACCAGTCCGTATTATATACCTAGTGTATACTGAAATCTCGATCCAACTGTCCCATCAAACCACCCACTACTCCGCCACTAGCCCAGCGCTAGTGTCCTTGCAATGTCTTCCATCTGATCCTATGAATTCTTTGTTTTCTCCACCAAAAATAATATTTGCTTTAGTAGCAATACAATACTTGTACAAATACTTATCTTATTTGAGACCAAATACAGCGTTGTGTAATTCTGTGACTTGTGATGTATGTATTATGTAGCATGACTAGAGTTGGTTTGTCATCTTAGGTACCTGCTCTCCCGGCACATGAAGTCTCATTCGGAGGAGAGGCCACACAAGTGCTCTGTGTGCGAGAGAGGATTCAAGACTTTGGCCTCTCTCCAGAATCACGTCAATACGCACACTGGCACTAAACCCTATCGCTGCCGCTTTTGTGAGAGCGCCTTTACCACCTCCGGTAAGTGAACTTTAAAAAAATATGTATCTTGCTACATAGCAATCTCGATGAGTTAGAAGAACTCATTTTAGGACAAGAGAAATTTACATTACATGAGTTATGGTTGATACAATTTAACATCATTTTAGAGAGAAATCAGAATTATACATTTTTTGAGGTGGCAAACATCAATATTTATTTCCGTTTTAAGCTTGGCTAGGCTCCGTTATAAAATAAAAATTGTACTGTCCACATAAAGTTGTAGAGCTCTTCTAATACCCGAGTTCATCATGTTTAATTTATTATACATTCCTAACGACACTTTACGTAGTTTATCAATGTTTATTGTCATATCATTTGTAATTTTCCACTTGAATGATCGATTTTACCCATTTTTCATACCTAGTACCAATCTTATCTTACTGGAATAAACAATGAACATATTAACCCCTTTGATCTTAGCCATTTTTCAGTAAATATTTATATTCTAAATTTTCAAGAATAGTGTTTTTGATTTTCGGTCATTTTTTGTTAAAAAAAAATTCTTTGTGTTTTTCTTTTATATAATGTTTGAATGTTTGCATTGACAGATTAGCGCTATGGGATTTTTAGCACAGTGTCAGTGCACCGATAGATCACCATTTGTATGTTGGAAGGAAAAGTTGCTTATTTAGAGAAAGGTATAGAGTATTACTAATTATTACAAAGGTATTGAGTCTTTTTGTTGAGGTCCATTTGCTGCATCGCTATGATTACTATATTCATTAAGATTTCTCAATCCTGACACTAAATAGTAACCAAATTCCAACTTGAAGTTATAGGAATCCAAGATCTCTTTGCAAGGTAAAAGCTTATTGGCTTCCAAACGATATTCGACCCGCGATGCAGCAATATCAAATCAAAGAAGTGATATATTACCCTCACTGTCCATTTGTTGGCTCGATTGTAAAAGTTGCCTCAGGCTGGTTAAACTACCGTGATGTGCACATTGTTTGGCTTTGACCATTTCTAGATTGGTTGAGGGATTCGATGACTTGTGATGAAGAAGTAAAATGAATTGATCTGCTATCGAGCCATTTTATAATGGCAGTTTTATCATTGCCTCTCACCACACAGTCATAAGAACTACAACTAGTTTTAGCTGAGAATCGATTTTAGAAGTTGCACTTTTTGGTATTCTTATTCCACCAGTTCCAGTTCCAAGAATACTTCTTTCGTGGAGGTTTTCTAACAGTGGTATAGACGTGAAATACCTGTCTATGAACAGCCTAGAGTCAGAAAACTTTAGCACATAACACCTTCCAATAAATATTTGTCCAGGCGGAAGATGTAGGGCAGACTCCACTGATATGCCTTTACCATCGTAGAGAAAGAAACCTTATGGTATGTCATTGGAAGTCATCATTACAAAGTTTTTCAAGCAAGCTGGGTTAGGTTTTCCTCAGGTCACTTGTTTCTTTGAACATTTGCCTTTAAAAGGACTATTTCCCTTGAAAAGGAACCATTTGCTCATCAATAAATATTTCTCCCGTTATTTCATTTTCCAGAAACAGTAATTTTGTATAGTTTCGGTCACAGCATTGTCATCTTCTAATTGGACCGAATAGTGAAAAATATGGATTTTGTAAAATTGTCAGTGATTTTTTTTTTTAAGAATACGAGTTTGATTGCCTAATATTGTCGAATTTGAGGATAACGCAGAAGGCTAATAATGCTGTTTATTCCAAATAAGTATTTAATTTCATGACCAGCAGTTTCTAGGGATTTTCCATTTCGCCCCAAATACATTTAGTTTTTGCATATAGATATTGATTCATAAAAAGAGTTGTTTGCATGTCATCAATTTTTTTTTGATTTTATGGATTCTTTCGTAATCCTCTGCTAACTATCTGGGGCTTATTCAGATACCCCTCATAATGTCTATCTAACTAGTACTGCGGCTCATTAGGCCTTATTACTATCACCATCTGATGGTTGTATTTAATTGACAGAATTTAAGTTTATACTAGTGATTTCTTAGGGAAAAGGTCTTAACTGGATAAAAAAATTCTAAGCAAGGAAAAAAGATGTACAGAAGTTCTGAACTTTATACTATTTTTTTTACTTTTATACCTGACTGAAGTTAAGTATTTTATGTTCTTATTTCATCCTGGGACATCGTCGGGCTGCATCCTTTTCGGTTTTTTGGTTGGTGTCTGTAAAACCTGCTGATCTAGATGTTAATCCTTAGGCTGCCATGCGCAAGCATACGTGATTCGAAATTCCGAGCCACGACTGCCACACGCAAGCATATGTGATTTCAAATTCATCTTACGATATCTCCACTCACATCATATACGAGTAGATGGCGCAAAACTCAAGCTTCAAAAATAAGTTGAACCTTTATCTAGCGACATCTCTCAAAAGATAAGTCAAATTATTTTGTTTATGTTATGAAAGATTTTCTTAAAGTGAAGAGGACAATATTTCCCCGCTCAGTAGTTTGAAATTCCCACGCGCGTCCAGCCGTGTTAGTGTGTCACGTGGTATCTTTCGGATCGCGTATGTACGGAATATGCAACGAATCTGCGTTCGTACATTCTTATCTCATTTTTTGTTGTTATTTAACTATTAACATTTTAAAGGTGAAT
Source organism: Drusus annulatus (assembly GCA_022651775.1). Lineage (NCBI taxonomy): Eukaryota > Metazoa > Arthropoda > Insecta > Trichoptera > Limnephilidae > Drusus > Drusus annulatus. The sequence goes on from JAGWCC010001110.1 coordinate 26,785, forward strand.
CTATTCTTTGAATCAACGAGATAATATTAGTTTAATTGAAATAATTTATATACGCCCTTATCATGGCTCGACCCAACTTATGTGAAGAAGAAATAAGAGAATATTGTCTCGATATTGACTCCAACTGGGAATTTAGTGAAAATGAGTGCGATTCGGTTAGTAAAGTTGGCAGTATTAAATGAAAGAGTACACCGCGAAGAATAATTTGATGATATTTTGGAATCTAATGATGAACTATTGAACGAACCCAAAACGTCCAATCAGACTGATTGTGACATGAATATGTGGACATCAGATCGTTTTGTTCCGATTATTCACGATTTCGATGATTTCCCTTCTAGAGTAAACTCTTCACCTCTTTTATCGGAATGTTCTGAGAAAATAATATTTTTTTTGCATTTTTTTAACTATAAGTATTATGTCAGAATTTTTTTCACAAATAAACAAATATTACTCCGCGATAATACAAAAAAAGTTATCACGGCTTCGTTAGTGGGTCAAAAAGTGAGACCTATTTATTTTTTGCAATCACAATGCTGATGACGAGAAACAAGTATCATTCAATAGAAGAACTTTGGTCGACAGATCCTTTTCTTACGAGCGCAATTTTTGGAAAAACGGTGTCTAAGAATAGATATAGATATATGCAGGCAAATGGCTCGATATATGTGTTCCAAATGTGATGTGGCATTGTGTATTCATCCGTGTTTCAAAGTCTACCATTAAAAAAAAACTATTTATATGTTAATAAAATGTAAATAAATAGTGTAATAAATAATCAAGTTTATAAACAATAATATTATGAGTGTATCGTGAACCGTTTCAGAGGTCCGACATACCTGAAGTGAGTAATGAATTGACAGTAGTAAGTTTGTATGTATTGGTGAGATAGACAATGGCGACACGCCGGAGTTTGTTGAATGATTACTAATTCGTTTAAATAATCTATTACTTCATCAAGATATGATATAAAGAGTTTTGGGTTGTGTAACGTAATCACGTATAATTGTTTTGGCACTAAATCACCTCTAAGTGCCAAGAATAATAAATAAACAGACAATATAAAAAAAGCTAAAATATCTCGGCGTGAGACTCTCAGTACGGTGTTTACAACTGGCGGAATAAGGGTTAAGTGAGCTCAACCTCGGCTGCTTCCTCTACATCGTTCTGGTCATTTTTGTGGAAGGTAATTTTTAGTTGTTTTGGCATACGATGTTCGTTTTACGTAATGATTTTGGTTTTTGACGCTGTATTATCCATTGATGGTGTTGGATAGTAGTTCCATAAGGATCACCAGCTTTTCAGCTTTGGATTTGCAGGTGACGAGCCTTCCTCGGACCTTGATGAGGCCTTGCAGAAGAGACGTGATGTCCTCATCATCAGAAGAGTTGGGTTCCTGGCCGCGCCTCTTGGGCTCTGGTTCACGTCGCTGCTCTGGTAGTGGGGGGTTCGGCGTGCCGCCACTGGCGACATTAGCATATCATCATTATTGCCTCTACCATGGTCGCATTTAAATCTAAATCATTGGAATTCATGAGCAGTTACAGCTCTTGTTAAATCTGTTCAATTTCACTGTCATTCAGCTGTGAAAAGAATAATAAATGTTAACCTAAATACCCGAGGTATCTATACGATAATTCAAAGAAAGCATAACTGTAACAAGCGCACTTGAGGTGAACTATCACGATACTGTGCTATATAAATTCACTGCTATTATTATGAAATAAGTCAAACTTGGTTATAACGAGCGTGAAGGGACCAACCAAATTTGCTCTTTATAGGCATTACTCGTTGTAAATGTAGGTAGGTAAAAAAAAGTACCTACCTACTAATATCGATATTTACACCACGGTATGAAAGCTTGCATATTATAAAGCAACACATTTTTTTTATTACAAAAATCATGCTTAACTAACTACAAAATGATTTAATTTATGATTACACTAATAATAAACTGTACGCACAGTACTGGATAGAAATGTTTCTTAGAGCGACAACTATCAGGGATTATAAACCCTCCTTAAAGTGATTAGTGGAAAGTCCGCCGCCATGCCGGACGGGTGGCTTTCTTTGTCTTGTTTATGACATTATTTGACTGTTTCGAGATTTGGTTTTTTTTTCTCATCCCGGGCGCATTGAGTTGACAATATCATTTGGATGTTATATCAGTGAAGCGACCTCGTTATAACCCGGCACGATTGTATGAAAATAAGCCCGAGTCAACATATCATTAAGTAATTGCTCATTATAGCCGAGACCTCGCTATTACCGTGATCGTTATAACCAAGTTCGACTGTGCTTCAAGAAAATATCAAGAGATACAGAATTTTATATCATACCAGGGGTGTTAGTTGAAGTTTGCCGGTTTTTTCAATAACAAAAACGCTTAATTCTCAAGGGAATCTCAAAATTTTTTAATTCAAAGTATTGACCATCGGATTCTATACATTTTGCCCATCTTTGAGGCAAATCTTGGATACCATTCCAAAAAAAAAATTTTTTTCGAGGCAAACCATTCGACCAACCATTTTTCAACTTTTTAAAAATTGGCGAAGCGCTGCTCTGCGAGTGAGTGTCCCATCGATGCGAAAAGGTGATAGTCGGACGGGGCAAGGTCTGGAGAGTACGGCGGGTGCGATAATATTTCCCAATTCAATGCTTTGAGAGTGTTCTTCACTACTTGAGCTGTATGAGGCGATGCGATTTGTCTCAAGATTTTACCCATTTTCCATACTTTTGGATCTTTCCTATGGCTTTTAAACGTTGGCAAATTGCTCCTCGGGTCACATTAAGTGTTCGAGCCAATTGTTGTTGCGATTGGGTTGGGTCTTCATCCAATAACGCCTGCAATTCCTCGTCTTCGAACTTTTTCGTGGCACCAGGATGTTCATTGTCTGTTAAATCGAAATCTCCACTTTTAAATTGACGAAACCATGTCTCACATGGTCTAATCACTGGAGCATGTTCACCATAAGTTTCTACCAGCAACCGATGAGCTTCAATTGCTTTTTTCTTTTGATGAAATAAGAAAAGCAACGAATGCCGCAAATGCGATTTACTTGGAACAAAACTCGACATACTCACTGAGGTAAACAACTATGACACTATTATTTTGGCAGAATGTAACTTGTGTATTTTTGAAGGTTAATGTCCATAGAAAAATATGACATAGATGCCAAATCATAGAAATGTATACATATCTCTAGCGACATCTATGAGTAAAACCGGCAAACTTCAACTAACACCCCTGGTAACAATCAAAGTAAACACTCTGAATGGACTACAGTCAAATATCATATTATTTATGTAAAATCAATAAAATAACCACCTACCTTCTTTATTTTCAAAATGTTACCAATTGACAGAAAAAAATCACAATGTTCATTCGTCGGCTGCTCAGATTCTAAATAGTCTACAAGTCAAATGTGCTTTTTATATATTTTTTTCCAGAAAAGTGTAGCGTTTTTTTTAATTTCATATATTACAAAACTTTATTAAAAAGTATAACACTATTTTTCTGTTTCATTTTGTTTCATGACACCGAACCTTTAATTGTATATTTTTCTACACTATTGAAAACAATGTAGAAATTTATCGATACCAAACCCAGAGAAAGAAACAAACTAAAACAACATATTGTATAATAATATAGCACCTGCAAAAACTTAGAAATAGATTCAATATTTTATCTGCGCAGGCTGATCTTTGTTGTTTTTAATTAAATAAAAATATAGTGCTTAACTAATAGTAGCATGATTAATTGAGGACAAATGGCTTCAATAGAATGCTGGTTCTTCAGCTTCAGAAACAAGACAGATAGCGAATCCATAGACCTAGTGTGCAGTGTGTAATGAACTGTATATGTTGGCAGGTGAACTGGTTAGACACGTGCGATATAGACACACCCACGAAAAGCCGCACAAGTGCCACGAATGTGATTACGCCTCGGTGGAGCTCTCCAAGCTGAAGCGGCATGTGCGCTGCCACACGGGAGAGCGCCCTTACCAGGTACGCTCATTTCCACAGTATTTGTCATTTTGCAGGTGAACTCTCCCGGCACAAGCGCTACCGTCACGCGTGCGAGCGGCCTTACCGCTGCAACCTCTGCCAATGCGCCTGTGTGGAGCCCTCCAAGCTGCGTCAGCACATGCGCACTCACACGGGTGAACGACCCTATCAGGTTACACGCTACCAACTCCTGATCTTGTCTGAGCTCTTTGCTACATAATCCATTTCACTCCACAACATAATAACAAACGATAAAACATAACAACATCATCTACAAAGGACTAGAAATGATACTTCGATAGCGGCTAACTTGTTGGCACCGCTCACCCGTTCTGTTTCTGTTAAATATTGAAACAATTTTAATAATCATGATACATATTAGTAAACCACACACGAAAAAGGGTTATTGAACTCGGACCTACGATATCCATGTGTCTGCTCTAACCACTAAGCAATCGCACTAAACTTAAGACCTGTTGTGTTTATCCACTGTGTATTGTATTTTTGAAATTGTGTATGAACATTGTTTCAATATTTATTTTGTTTTTAATTGCCATTTGTTACTTGTATTATTTATGTACCAAACAAATATCTATTAGAAATGTTAACAGTCTACAAACATTGACAGTCACTGAACAGAAAATTAATATAAATGTGATCTATACCAATTTATAAGAAAACTGATGTTGCCAATTTACATAATACCTTTCGACTTCTAGACCCCAGACATACCAATGAAATTGTTTATTTTGTTTAATGAAGAATTTTTATATTTGAAAATGTTTGATCATTGTCAACTGAAGTAAGATAAAATTGACCTTATTTTGCCACACAGACACACTCACAACACACTTCTATCGGTTGATCTCTTCAGTTTTCCCAGTGTATATTTTCACTTTTACGGCGAGTAGCATTGATGCACCTGGGAAAGTTTGTCACAGTTTAAACGTTAGCTAAGATTTCTTTTCTAACGAAATATCTCTCTGTTTCAGTGTGAGCACTGCACATATGCATCTCCAGACACCTTCAAACTGAAGCGCCATATGCGAACGCACACACATGAGAAACCCTATGAATGTGATTACTGTAAGATGAGATTCACACAATCCAACTCCCTGAAGGCTCATAAACTGATTCATAATAGTAAGTTTTATTTTATTGCTTTCACACTATAAAGTCCAATCTACTTGGACCCACATATTACTCGGAATCTTTACAAGAAACTTTGATGAGTTTTATTAAAAGTTATCTTGTTTTTTAAATACAAAAAAAACACCCATATTGTATATGATTTTTAAGATTAGTAACTATGAGTTATTTTCTCTTATCGATTTATTGTACAAAGTTCTGAGCAATTCGCTGGCCCATGTGAAATGGTTTCATTTTCATTTTCGTTAGATTCATTCTACCTTTTATTGTGGAATTGAAACACAATGGGTGCATTTTGCAATGGAGATTGAATTATTAGTAGCCGGTTGTCTACAACATTTTAGGCATAGTAATTGTGCATTAAAATGTCTCAATGCACTAAGTTTTGTGTTTATTTAAAAGGTACTAAAATATATTGTGTTGCACTGGGTTTTACTAAAATATATTGTGTTGCACTGGGTTTTGGAGTGTCGAGTGTTTCCCACTTTTTGGACAGGATATAGTGAGGTCGAGTTGTTTCATATTTTAGCCAAGGTTTAAAAAAACAAAATGTTTTGTAAAAACTATTTTGAACTCCGCTCTAACATTTGAAACTGTTTAGAATGTTAAACCAATTATTTAAAAAAATGTTAAAATGGAGTTTTTTCTAATAAATTTGGTTTAACCACGGCTAAAAGTTGAAACAACCCGACCTCGCCGATAGTGCCAGTGAATCCTGTAATAAGCAGAGTAAAATTGAAAAAAAAAAACTGTTGGACTAAACTGAGTCGTTATAAATGAACTTTACTTTATTACGACATGTAATATGGCTTCAGGTTTATTCTTTGTATTCCAAATGCACAAATTTAATAAAAATTCTATTATTTCAGTTGGGGATAAGCCGATATACCCTTGCCAATTGTGTCCCACCACTTGTGGAAGAAAGACTGACTTGCGCATTCATATCCAGAAACTGCACACCTCTGACAAGCCACTCAAGTGCAAGAGGTGCGGGAAGTCTTTTCCCGACCGCTACAATTATAAGATGCACAATAAGGTAATTGTTGTTTTTATTCTGCTTACGCAAAAAACTAACCATCACGTCACGTATCACCAGGGATGGGCATATAGCATGAATCTCCACACACTCCTTCATTCATATTCATACATTCTTTTCTGTTGTACCGACTCTTGACATTAACCGACTCAAGTATTTAATTTACCATGTTTTCCACATGTTTCCCCGACGTTTTATATTCACTTGTGCTTCTTATTTCAGATTTAGATTCACAAATATTTCTATTCACATCTCAACCCTTTTTTGTTCCTTTAGTTTCTTTGAAAAAAAAAAACAATTATATTCTTATTATTTTATTCCTTAAAGTAAGAAAAAATAGTTTTCTGCAATAACGACCTCCGTTCTATAAATGGTCACGGACACTTCGATTTGGCGCAGCTCAACCAAAAGCCGCCCGCAGGGACTATGTGAAAACACTCCCAAAAGTGGGTTTTTTAACTGCTAGTAACCATTAATATGAATATTACACTGTAAAATTCCAATAATTTGAAATCCACAAAACCTCAAACTTTTTATGAACTTCTTAAGTATGAAAGATTCTTAGTGTGCTCCACTGTTGAATTTGGCGGCCACCTTTGGTCTGGATCCCCAAAATATCTGAAAAAATCCTTAGACTCTGAAGAAACGGGCGGTCCATTTGATTGGATTGCAATCTTTTGAGCATAGACGCCAGGTGGGAATGCCGTCCTTGTTCTACCGGTATTTCAAAGGATGATGCTCCGAGGAACTTACGTCATTGATCCCTTTGGCACCAGTGCATAGTCAGGAAACTTGCCAAGCGCGCGCCCAATACAGTCAAACCCGCTTAAGAAGTTCCCGTTTAATATGTTTTCCCGCCTAAGAAGGCCTGTTTCATTATCCCTGAAAAATTCCCATACAAATTACGCATTTTTTTCCCGTTTAATATGTTTCCCGTGTAAGAAGATTTCCCGCATAAGAAGATCGAAAATATGTTCCCCCAACAAAATTATTACCCTCTTAAAAGGATTTTACAGGACAAATTCCTAAGATTTATTGCCGGTATTCTTTGATCTTTCGGCCGGCCGCCCGCCGCCCGGCTGATTATAATGGGTCCAATAAAACCCTAAAATTGAGCTATTGTTATTACCCATCGGCTGGGATTAACCAAATGCAGTGAATACTAGACTATTACAGTAATGTTATGAGATAATGGGCTCTAAAGTTACGTACTCTAGAGTTCATTATCGCATAACTTCAAACGTAATGTCGTATTCTAAAGGTTTGAAGAAATGCTAATTCTAAAATCGGAACACCTTCTCAGATCACCTAAGACACCATGAGTGCGACAAAGATAGACAGTTATTTACTAAACTGCCGCCAATACGGGCACTAGGTAGTTAGGTACACTAACTGCTTAAAAAGAAAAAAAGGTGTGGCATCTACTCAAATACAAAATTTATTTTAATAATTAAATTGGCAGCCGCGAAATATCAAATTCCGCGTGAAAATGTCGTATAATCTTGAATAATTTTGGAAACTGCATCTGAGAGGCCGTCCGTGGCAATAATGATGCCGTGAAAGTTCAAATTCAGCGGGAAAATGTCGTATAACTGAATAACTTCTCAAATCTGCATTTGAGGAGGCCGTCCGTTAGCGGCGATAACGATGCCGCAAAATATCAAATTCCATCAGAAAATGTTGTACAACCGAATAATAACTTCTCTCAAATCTGCATTTTGAGAGGCCGTCCGTGCGATAAAGGTGCGCGAAATATCAAATTCCGTCAGAAAATGTCGTACAACCGAATAACAACTTCTCAAATCTGCATTTGAGAGACTGTCCGTTCGCGACTTGCGATGCCGCGAAATTTCAAATTCCGAGAAAACGTCGTGTAATCGAATAATTACTCGAATCAATACTCCGTAAATCTGCATGTCCAGATCGTCCATGACGGTAACCCCGCCGCGTCAATTTAAATTTTCGCGCGGTAAATGTATTCTCTAAAACCATTACTTGGTGAATCTCTCGCGGCCGTTGGGGGAAACGTCTGCGATTTAATTTACGCAACTTTTCAGCCGAAAACACTGAATTTGACTTAGATTAAAACGAGTTTAAAAGTAAAATCGTATAATTGTTTAGTTTTTTTGTTTGTTTATTCGCAACATAAGATTTTTGTAGATACTACCTTTTATGCAACGACGTACACCCGGCCTGCCTGATAATATGGGATCGTATTTTTTACTAGACTTGTTTGTAAATTTGTAACACTTTTTGTAAAAATGACTAAACCTTTTAGACTCTTACATTAAACAATACTTGGCATTTGGATGACACATTTTATTTTTGTCATCTTTTTCCCACCCCTTTTTGTTGTGTTTTATTCTGTGCATCCCCTAGGCATTGTTATTATTAAAATGAAAACAAACAAATGGTTTCATTGAGTTTCGCGGTCGCTTAGTATTATTCTTTCCGCAGGGATAAAAGATTGAGCTGTTTTTCTTTATTATTTGGTATAAGTAACTTAGTTAAAGTTTAGTTTTTTTTTTGTATTTTGGAACATACATAGTTAAGTTCAACTAAGCAAACAAAAAGTTTCTGAACAAAATGTTTTGATGAAATATTTCCTAGTTGCTGTAAAACACCTGAAACCAAGTAGGTATATATTATTATTTTAAATTCTACTAGAGTAAAGTAATTTTTGTCTTCTCATAATAACATATATATTTATTTTATCTACTTATCCATCATATTGCAATGTTATAAAAACCTGGATTTAGATGTCAAATTTAATCCAAAATTTTGAGAAATTTGAAAACCCTCTTAAGATGTTTTCCCGCTTAAGAAGTTTTTTTCGGCTGGTCCCTTGAAAAACTTCTTAACAGGGTTTGACTGTATTTGTACACGGTGGAGATTCAATTTATGATTTTTCGACCTCTGTGTTTTCTCCCTCCTACAACATGGGCCTCTTCAAGACCCAGGTTCATTCCTTCCTTTCCTCAAAAAAACCCTCCACACAGCATCCCAAAACATGGCATGCCCTGAGGGAAATTGTTTCTCTCAGGGCCTCCTGTGTGGAGTTAATTTTTTAAAAAGTATTATTTTATTGTAAATTTGACATATTGTTTTTACAACATTTTTACATATTGTTATATGTATTCTTATAATATTATTATTGTCTCCTCTTTATATATGATTTTTATTTTTCAATCTTATTTGCATGTATGTACTATATGGGATGGTAATTTTAATTGCACTACCCTCCCCACATTCCAGAATAAAGAAATTATTATTATTTGGGTACCTAATGTGGGTTTTAACTTTATACAGGCTCTTTCTTTTACATGTATCATTTGTATTTCAGACTCACGAGGGAGAAAAGTGCTTCAAATGCGACATGTGCCCCTATGCCTCCATCTCGCAGCGCCACCTGAACTCGCACATGCTCATTCACACTGACGAAAAGCCTTTCGCTTGTGAAAAGTGTGATCAAACATTTAGGTGATTATCACACTGTTGCATCTTAATTATGAATATTCCACTGGTTCAAAATGCTTCTTTTGTATAAGTCGATGTTGGGGAAATAGTTATCCATTTGGTAGATCATCATGTGGAATTGAACTTCAAATACATAATAACAAACATGTTATTTTTTAAACATACAGGTATGAGAATTGCTTTGGACATAGTTTGTATTATCAGATCATTCAAAAGTAATGGTTAGTACGGTATTAAATGATTGCAATTGAGAGTTTAATATAAGTTTTAAGGGAATCTTAAAAGCCATGGTTATGAAAATAACATAAACCATGAAATTATTTATACTGGAGACAGCCTTTTTAGGCAGTAGGGAAAGATTGCTTCTTGCTATAATTTAGTATTTACAGGCAAAAACAGTTGCTCAAGCGGCACCAGAACCTGTACCACAACCCGAGCTACATCCCGCCCAGCCCCAAGGAGAAAAGCCACGAGTGTCAGGAGTGCGGGCGCCAGTTCCGTCACAAGGGCAACCTCATCCGCCACATGGCCATGCATGACCCCGACTCGACGGTGCACGAGAAGAGTCTTGCGCTCAAGCTCGGCCGCCAGAAGAAGATCCATATCATTGATGGACAATCGGTCTGTTTTAGCGCAATGAATTATTACCGATTGATCTTTGTTTGGGGTGTTTCAAATTCTGTCACATTCAATGAACATTCCCTGTTAAACGCCGTTCTAGCGTTTGATCAAATTATGATTAGCTGACGAGCATAAAAACATGACCGTTATGCTCGAAAGCTAATCAAAATTTGAAAAGCTAAAAAGGGCTGAGAATCGGCGTTTAACGCAGATTGTTAAAATGTCAAAAGTACAAGATTGGATTTTGTCTGAGCATTGAACGTCAATTTGATGGTCATCAAATGTGATGTAGTTTGAAACACCCCAATCTGTTACTTAGTTCACACGAAGTTGTGATGGTAAACGGCTTAGTGGCACATCCGTTTTGTGTGAGTATTCACACGCCGGCTGAGTGGTGAATGTATGTGCTGTTTACTGTGTGACGGTCCAACCGTGAGTGGTTATGACTGTCAGCAACGTGTGAACTAAGCCCTACCCATTATACTTGTCCAAGTAAAATTGAAAACACCACAGGGGTCTAGTAGGAGCTACGGTATATTTATCTATACGGCTTATTTATTTTGTGTCCAAATATTGCATTACCTGGTTGGATTTTGAAAAAAAAAGTTAACTCGATGCTCTCACTTAGTTACCTGAAGGAACAAAAATCTAAAAATGTCTCAAACTTGTGTTGCTTAAGACAAGCCTTCTCATAAATGGTAAATATATTTTAGATGGTTGAAGGGCCACCAATAGTGTCAGATCATTCGACGCAAACAAAAAATGGATCAAAACTGCATATTTAACTCATTTTTGACCAAAGTGTCGCTTAAGCCCTTTGCCTTTCCAGCGACAATATGGTTGACATTTGCCAGATGAGAATGACTCGTTCTTAGATCCAACAATTCGGCTGTGGAATAGTTTGCCAGGCTCTTTCCTCTCTCCCATAGCATGGGTCACTTAAACCCAGGTTCACTCTTTCCTTTCCTCAAAAAGATACTCTACGCAATATCCCCATAGACGATATAGGCCCTGAGTGAAAGCCACGATATCTCGCGCCCTTTGCATTACGTACCATCTGAAATTCTTACGCCCTGAAAAAATGGATTTATCAACATGTCAAAGGTTAATTTATTAATATTCCGCCACTAAGACATGAGCAGGGAGTAGCTCTTCCGAAGCTGAGTAGGAATATAAAACAAAAACACGTAAAGGCACTCAACGGTAAACAAATTTTCAAGAGTTTATAAATTAGGTTTACAAAAAAAAATTTGTGACAAAAACCCTTTTTTTTATAATGTCATTGAATGCAGTGATGTTGCCAGCACAATAAAAAAAACATAATTATCCCATGACGTGGGTAATTTTTAAATAATTTAGGTACATTTTTATATGATTTAGGGAATATTTTAAGTAAATTTCAATAATATCTTTATTTTCACGGCACCCCTTCAGAGATGGCGCCTATGTTTTTTGTACAGTTTGAACGTATGGTTCATTTGAACGTATGGATCCGGCGCTGCTCAAGGCCTCCTGTGGAGTTAATATTTTAAAAATAAAATTTTATTCGCTTTTTTTTCCTTAATTTTTATTTTAAACAAAAATATTTGTTCGATGTATACATACTTTTTAATTAATTGGGTTTTTACTTGATTATATTTAATAAATAAATTACCTCATCAAGCTATTTTTAATTTAAGCATCGTTGGAACTTGAGCACAAAAATAAAATTATTTTAAAATTAATTTAATTCAATCCTTGCTTATGCTCTATTTTCAAACAATAGCCACGAGCTAGTAGACACATACTGAACATGCGAACATTTTTGCACTGTTACATTTATGTTATAAACATTTGTTGAAATGATTTTCAACTAGCGATTTTTCTGTACCTATTTGCGTTTCTGTTTTCTGCTTCATTTCAACTAATGTTTGTGTTAAAAGCAAAATGCGTCACTTTATTCATACCAAGCCACAACAATTATCCAAATTTTTTTTTTTTTAATAATGCTCAGATATATACTCGTAATAACATGATAAACATTAATCTATATTGTTTGTAAAATATACTTTGTATAATTTATAAATAGAGTCAAATTCAGTTATGATGACTAATATAATAATGTGAGAGATTTTGCATAAATTTATTTGTGGCTAGTAATCGATTCCTTTAACTTTAATAACTATTTGACATGAAGTTCTGTGAATAAATGCATTTGACTTGAAGGGTTGTGTTTAAAATGTATTTAACATGAAGTTCTGTAACTAAAATGCATTTGACATGAAGTTCTGTAACCAAAAAGCATTTGACATGAAGTTCTTTGAGTAAAATGCATTTGATACAATATTTATTGTGAACTTAACTTACTCATTATGTCGATGAGTGAGATGTGTTATCTGGAATGTGTTGCTCATGGTCTGTGTCCACAGGTGGAGGTGGTGGCCGGCTCTAGCCTGGAGTCTGAGGAAGAAGATATGGATGAGATGGAGGGAACCTCCAATGATATGGACCAATACGTGGTGCTGGAAGTCATCCAGTTACAAGGAGAAAATTCCCACGATCCAGTCGTGAAACGCGATGTTTACGATGACATGCAAGAAATAGATGACAAAGGTAAGTGGATAAGTCAAGTGTCATGTTCACATTCACTTCATTGTTAAACGATACCTTCTCTAAAGTATCTTTATCATCCTTTTAAATTTAACATCTGATTAGTTGAATCATTTAATAACAAATTGGAAACAAATTAAATGAGCCCTAATGTTGGCCACTCACGATCAATCAATTTGGCGTAGATCCAAACGACTGAAGTCAAATAGATGGACGCTAAAAATGTATCCCACTCACGATCACTCCAAATGGCTTTCATTTCTCAATGATGGGGATGGCTATGGATTTGTCATGGATTCAGATTTTTACTTTCTGCGGCCGCTGTTTGCTGCCACATAATCATCAGAAAATCAAAATGGTCCAAAGAATGGTTGAAAAAAACAAATTAATTCACACGCTCAACTACGAATCCAAAGGTCGCTGTTTTAAATTCGGCGTACGCAAATAGCTTTTATATAAATAATATGTGTCATAACACATTTAATTCATATAAAATTATATAAAGTATAGAGTTGTGAGCAGTTGGGACTCTTATGCAGTATTCACTATAGTAAAAATAAATCTATACTGTAATGTTTCGATGAGATTAGATGAATCCATATGCTAAAAAACTTTAAGTATAGCATATCTTTATTAAATTAACATACGCTGCTAAGAAGGATATGAAAACAAAAAAAAATCCTTGTATTTCTTAATGAATTCGGGGAGAGTCTCGCGTTCTCACATTCACGGCAGCGCGGCGTGATGCCATGGCCCTCGGATTTTGCACACACGGTCCGACGTTGCGATGGCACATGGCGTAGTGCCGTGGATTATAGTGAGCCTGGTAATCCATAATTTGGCATCATTATTTAACTCTTTCACCGCGGCGAGTGGCTTTAGTCATTTCTACAAATCGTTCACACCACGCGGCGGCTGACTAAAGTCATTTTCAAGTTTCGACTTCGTTTTCCGAGCACATGTATTAGTTTTACAAATAAGAATATTCATTTGTTGATCGACATCTCTGAAAATCTCTATCAACTACTTCATTGTTTATCATATAAAATAATAAAACCGAGAGCCCGGTGACAGCCTCCAGTTAGAGTTTTGAATCTCGCGCGGGTGTTTGATGGGAACCCTATAGAGCGTCCATATAGATGGCCTTGTCTCGTTATAATTTACTGTGTTTGTTTATATTAACACTATTATGGTGTTATCTTAATTTGAGTTTATCTCAAGTGAATGTTTATTGATACTTCGATGTTGGAGGACGATTTTAGGATAGTTCATAATTCAGATAGTGATTTTGTTTTCCTAAAAGGGCCGTTCCAAAAATAAAAAATGCGTAAACAAAAAATGTGCCGCGTAGGGACGACTGCTTAGGTATATTTATTTAGTGAAGAAAAGGTTAAGGAAACGACACCCCCGGTAAGTTTTTGGCTGTATACCGCGCCGCTTGACGCGATGGACTGATCGTGAGTGCCTAGCATAAATCTCTATTTTTTCGTAATTTTTTTAGATTAACATTTCTTTGTTTAAAAAGATAATTGAGTACAGAAATATGAACAATAAACTTTCGAAAATCAAGATAAACTGACACTGCATGACTCTGATGCATAATGTATGGGGTAGGATACTATTTTATTAAAGTTTATTTTTTGCAAAAGAAAGGTTTTTCTGATAATACAATAAGACAAGACAATCACATTAGATCACAATCTTATCACAGTCAATGATAATCATAATAGGAAAATTTTATGTCCCAACACTGAACAGGAAATACTTTCACAATACATAATTCTATTTAGTTTATTGCAACTCTCTATAATTTCAGATGATGGTGAGGAGGAAGAATGTAACAAGAAAATAGATCCTTTAACCATCAAGAATTGTGATACTGACAAAGACATGAAGACTTGCTTCGGCTTTGATGTGAGTATGAGTTGATTTGGATTTGTATTTTAATTGTAGGTTATCAAGACGGTGATGTATTTTCATTCTTCAGAAAAGGAATGAAGAGTCATTTTGCAAAATATCCACAATTGATAAAGATTTTATAGTTACATTTTTATGTGCCCTCTGACAAAGTAACGGAAAATCCCCAAATTTAATCATAATTGTATTTCTTAACAATATTTTTTATTTATTGTAATTGAAAAAAATATAACCATCTATATATCAACTTACACTTTAAACTTGAGAAGTTAATAAGTAAAATACAAAGTCAAAGGTCGCACTAATTGTGCTTTGTTATTTTTAATATATGTTAATACAATTTTTTTTTATGATTCTATTGTAAATGTAAATAAATGCATAATTTTCCGTTTTACAATAGTAAATAAATATATTTTATATTTAAAATCTGGCATGCACCCCGTCACTCTTCGCTAAAATCTGGCATGCGCCCGCAACCCCAATACGGTTAAGAACCCTTATTACATATAATCTATTTTACATTTGAAAAGCATTAGCCGCTTTACTAAATACAATTTAATCACACGTAGGAAGAGGACACGGAGACACAGCAACTAGGAGAAATGGACGACGACGTCATCTGGGTCCACGGAAGCGCTTCGAACTTCCAATAAACGATATTTAAAAACAAATTTGGATAAGATCCAGTTGTTGTGGTATTTCATGATGTATGATGATTTCCGTATAGATGTGTGTTGATAAGGAATCGGTACACCGTTTGTGTTTATCCAAATTACCAAACTTTTACCTTTTCCTTGTAAGAAATGAATTTTTTATTTTAACAATTATTATATTTAGTGATTCCTCTTATTCTCCGTCACTGTCCCAATGACCGTGGGCTGATCATCACTTCTTATTTCCTACCCTTAAGGTGGAGGAGATAGTAGCATCACACATCTTACCATATTGGTAATATTTTCTTAAATGTTTTTTTTGCGTAGTTTTAATGACTGATTTTTTTTGTTATTTATGAAGATTATGAATTTGAACAGTATTTATGTTATGGTATTGTAAGTTGAGAAACGTACGTTTACTGTAAGCAATAATATGCTGTACTTCAATGTTATACTTGTAGGTTACTTCTGTGTTTCAAGCCTTTAATGAATTGCAGAATATGTGTACATAAAGTTTGTTCTGTTAATATTAGTTCTAGATTTTTGTTAGTCACTAAGCCAGTTCCTTCAAGTTTTTTTTGTAAGCGGACAACATTGCAATATTTTTACTAAATTACAAATGAACTATTTCTTTTCAAATTAATCTTATGTTCTTCTGTTTCAAATATAAGTTGCATTTCCTCTGAACTTGTCGCTATTGAATATGTTTCATGTGTTTATCTTATTTTAGCAAATGATAAATCTTGACAGTATATCTGTTGTATAACCAATCTGAATTGCTCCAAATAAAAACACTCATTCCCCTTACAACTCTTTACTGTTTACTGTGGTCAATAGCTCAGAAAGAAAGGGTGCAAATAGTTGGAATGCATTCGATGTACAGAGCACCTCCTGTTCATGATTATAACTTTGGGTTTCAGTAAAATGTCATTAATTGACAGAATTAATATTTCAAATTAAAATTGTTTACAGTGAAACTCTCTTAAAAGCTCTAATTCAAATGACGGATTTTGTAAATTATCTGAAATTGATTATTAAATTCCGCCTTTTCATGTTTTGTATAAATGTGTTCTGTTAAAAATATAATTATTTAGATGCATTCAGCAAGTACATTAATTAATACTGCTTTCTTTCATCCATTCTAAATGTACTTTAATAATAATGACTTTGCCCTGTAGTTTAACTGTGAATTGTAAGATATAACTAGTAGTTATTATTTTACGCACTTACGCCAATGGCTTACTATGAAACTGAAGGAATTATAATGCCAATAAGATGGAACTAGCTTTAGGAAATATTTTTCAAACATGTAAATATTGTGTTGTTGGCAAGGACCATTTGCCATACTGTTGAACTTCTTAAACTTGTATGTGTATATATATAGGTAATTTGGGCCATTTTAATGTTTTTTTTATGCGTGGAACCTTTTCCAAGTTTTTCCACATTAATTTAAAAAGGGCATGAAAATGGCCGAAGGTAAATACATAAAAGTTGATCTTGTTTGTATATAATATGTGTGTCTTGGGATATTTTAATGTGGAACCTCTTCAACTTGTCTGAAAATATGTTTGTCTTTTAACATGGAACTTTACAACTTGTCTGTATATATATATATTCATATATATATATATTTAATGTTATTTATTACATTTGTTTTGATGATGAACTACGAGGATTAGAAGTCTGACAGGAAAATTACTTTAAAAAATTAGTTATTTTTGATTTAGTCTGTTCATATATTTTTTTTTCATTATTAAGAATCAGTAGTGCAAATTATTTACATAAATTAATCAGTCAAAATACATAGATTATAATTATATATATTATATAAATATCCTTATTTCAATCAAATTGCAGTGGACATTTTTCTATAGAAAAGGAGAGCAAAATTTTGTCAGAATCATAAAAAGAATATGTATACATTTTGATAACCCATAATTACCAGGTTTTATGAAATCTTATAGTATTATTTGACATGACCAACATAATGTAACTAACCATCACACTGTTTCACCGTAGGAGTAGGTGAAGAGGATGGACCGCCACATAATGGTCTTGACATAACCAAACTCAAGTATTTCATTCACTTGATTGTGCCAGGTCTTCCTCGGGCGTCCCCAACATCTTCTACCATTCGCTTTCACGTCATATTCTCCTTACACTCCTCTCTTCATTAATTCTCTCTATATCTGTCTAAACATGTCTTTCTTAATCTTATTCATTAAACTTTCATCAGCTTTGCATTCTTTCCTTAATTTATTTTCATTCAAATATAATAACCATCATATCACATACCATAACATTATTTAAATTTCAAAAACTTTCTACTATTCTGTTTACTGTTTTTATGGTCCCCTTTACATCGGTGAGGCCATTTTGATTACATTCACTGTGATACGTCTTCAATCTGCCAGAGTTTATTTATTATATTGATTTATTGACTGATTTAAAACATATTATGCTGCATTTTGTTCATCATATAACATTACATGAATTTTACATTAAGTTACAGATTTAACATCACAAGTTAATCAAAAAGCAATACTTTCTTATTTAACATATTTTAGTAATACATAACCTCAAGACACTTAAAATTGTTGTTGTTTTTTAGTTTGTAGATAATTTTTATATTTAATATTATATTTGTTGTCATTTGTCATACTCGCAATCTATTGATCTATTTATTACAAAACGCAATATCATCATCATGTTTTTAACAATGAAAAAATATTTAAAACATTTATACAATATGAAATTCTAATTACTAATACAATTTACTTAATAAAAAAATAATGCAATAAAATATTTAACAATGTGTCATGTCATAACAATTCAGCATGAATGATTCAACATTTTTTCTCATACTATCAATTTTTTTCTCTAAATCTGCCTTGGGTATATATTTAAAAAGTATTTAATCATTTATACTCTATGAAATTAAAAGTGATTTTTTACTCAATTTATAAAAGAGCTCACTTAGTAAAAGCAATGCAATAAATTTCAATTACAAAAAGTTAACACAAGTCATGCAGTTATTAAGTGCATGTATAATATTTTTCATCCAATGCCGAATTATTCAGCATTGAATGAAAAAAAAGAATTTATAAACAGTTCATCTCTAAATCTTAAATCTGACCTGGATTATGGTTTATATGATTGTTTCACTCCCGAAAAGATATAGTTATCAATTTTAGCGCTAGGCATATTTTGTTAGCAACTATCTCCACTGTAGGTACAGCATAATAAAATAAATCAAAACTTATTTAAACTATTTTCCCTTGTTAAAATTGTGTGTATATATAATAAAATACAAGACTACTTAATTGAAGTCTAATTTGATGAATTATAAAAACAATGTGCTAAATGATCTTAGTTCTGGAGAAGCTGAATTGGTGAAAACATGAAATGAAGTTTTACTATATAACTACTGAACAATATTCTTACGTCTACGTATCAACTAAAATTCTGTGTTTATCATGAAATACGTGATTAGTTTGATGAAATTTAACTACTGTCTAAGAATCAATAAATTTATTTAAAGAAGGTTTGCAAAATGAACTTAATTCTAGGGAAAATGATTTAGTGAAAAGAGGTTTCACTATTTAACATTATTCTTATATCTATGTGTCAACTAAAATTGTGTGTATATAGTAAAATACAATACTAGTTAAATGATGACTAATTTGATGATATTCAATCACTTTCTAAAAAAATATTTTTAAAATATTTAAATTCTGGGGAAAGTCAATTGATGAATATTTGAAATGAGGTTTCACTACATCATCATTAAACATTATTCTTACATCTTTCAACTAAAATTGTGTGTATGTAATGAAATCAAAACTAGTTTGATACAATTAAATTAATGCCTAAGAATCAATAATTATTGCAAAATGAATGAACAGGATTCACTACGTCACCGTTGAACATTATTCTTACATCTATGTGCCAACGAATTAGTAATACTATGATCTCCCCTGCCAGTGAAGGTTACACTTTTGGTTGTTTTTTTTCATGTAAATATTATTACTTACTTTTCTAAAGGTGTGTAGGACCATAATATTACTAAATCGTTGTGTAGTTAAAATTTAATAGGTATCCTCAGTATTGTATAGCGACATCACTTTTCTTTAAGTACAATAAATAAGATTAAAAATATTAATTTTGTAGTTATTTCCTTCCGTCTCTCGTAAACATACTTCCTAAATACACAAACTCATCCACTTGCTCCAAGTATTCATCATTCACATCTTATTGCACGCTGTTTTCGTACTCTCTCTTTCAAATACCATGACTTTGGACTTAAAAATAATAATAATATTTGGATAATTTGTATAGCGCCGTTTTTGTGAAAAATCACCTCAAGGGAATATAGATATACATTATAAAAACAATTTGAAATTCCCGCCAAAATCTGAAAGCAAACGTATTTAACTATGAATATTATAAAATATAAAACCTGAACGAAAATCTTAAATCAATTGTATGTTTGTCCACGACAAATATAGCGAAATTAATGTCAACTCACCAATGTCACAAAAAAATGGAATGTTTTGCAAATAAAAGTATCTATGTAAAAATACATACTGTGGTAACTATAATATGTTTGTAATAATTATGTTGAACAACATAAATGATAAACATTGATTATTGTATTGTTTTCTTTACGAACCCGCCTTAAAAAGTATGTGGACCCCAGGACTATGGCATCACTAGTTTAGGGAAGTTTATGAGGCTGAAGGAAGTGGTAGGGAAATGTAAAGGGGAAGAGTGAAATATATAAATCGATTACATTTTTATTTCTCCTCACTGGGTTTTGAATCCCCAATCTCTGGGTCTAGAGCTAAGGAACTTACTGCTCTGCCACTTGTTTTTACCATTTTTCTCAACCATATAAGATGGACGATTCCAACATTTGACAATATATTTAGTACAAATATGTACCCAGTGTTAGGGAAAAATTGGGAGGGAGCAAATGAGGACAGTAAAATTGAAAGCAATATAATGAATACTGGACAGTTAATTTATTTAAAAAATAGGAATTAAGTAAATTTGCCGAGGAATGTACAACACATGGAGTGACGTAGAGTCATAGCCAAAAAAATTAATGGGTTTCATGGAAAGCATTTTCACAATTTTGTAGGTAAAATTAACACATAAACATAGGAATGGAAACGCTGGGATTAATATAACATAAAACTCTTGTAAAAAAGTGCAACATTAAATGCAGATTAGATATTGTCTATTGATAAGAATAAAGAGTGTCTGGTGGCAAAGTGCAATAAATCTAGATGATTTTAGATGAAAGTACAAGTAAAACACCTTTTGTCTCCCCTATAAAACCTGTAGGTGAAATGGTTTAATAGAATTTCTGTGAAATGTTTTAGGCAATATTATCACTACCGGTGCCACTGTTGCGCTACTCATTGCACTTTTGCGTATTTTGTCATAAAGGGGGCTCATCGCAAAGCGTTTTTAGTGGTAAAATACCCCTCAAAATTGTACCTCCGGACACCCTGTATATGTTTAACTATTTTTAATCTAACTTTTCCAATTCCGATCAAATTCTGTATGTTTATAGATATATAGTTAAGTTTCATTAAGGCATATTACTTATAATATATTTTGAATAAAATATAAATGTTTGGCTTCAACGGGACAGAAATAAGCCTTTGTTAGATGTCGTGCATCAAAGATCGTTCAAAAATAATTTCTACTAATCTTCACAAGCTGTCCCCTATGGTCCAAAGGGTTATGTCAGATTTATTATTAAATATTTTAGAACTATAATACAAATCGATTAGATATAGATTTAATGGCAGTGAATGATTCTGTTACTATTCCTCAATAAAATACTATAATATTTTAAACCAATCTTTCTGCTGGCATTTTAAGATACTATAATAATTATTTGGTGTTTTATCGAAACATGATATTTTAAAATGCTGATTCAAAGAGATAAACAACGTAGTTTTACAATATCCAAGGTCAGTTGCAAAGTTGCGAGTAGAAAAACAAACAAAAAAAGAACATTTTCTTATAGGATTTCGGCTACTACACGTGGACCTTTTGCGCAAATGCAAAGGAATGTTTGGTTTTGAAAGAGTTCTTGGAATAAATAGTGATTTAAATTTTTTGTTAATATCCTATACAGTGAAACTCTCTTGTAAGGTTTTCCAAGGGACTGGAAAAAACTTCTTAAGCAGGAAAACTTCTTAAGTAGGAACCTTATGAGAGGGTTTCGCTGAAAATGTACATATTGAAAAATATATTAAAGTAAGGAAATATGATTAATCTCTCAATAAAAAGATAAAGTTGACATTTGCAGGCAGACCTGATTACAGCCCTATTTAATGACGGAGCAGTTCTAATTATATTCTAATGCTGCTGATGATGCTGGTTCAACAGTCAGTTAATGAGAAGGGTTTTCTTTTGCCTTGGAAGTAGTTATCAGAGGGTTTAATATGTTAAGACATTGATAGAAAAGTTGGACTGGGAACCATTTTACAGTAAAACACCAACAGGAAATTTGGGTCCCTATATGTAAATGTGCATTTAAATTAAAATATTAAATGTAATTAGAATATTACAGTAGCTTAACAACTGTACATAAAAGCATCCAACTTTACAATTATTTGAATACAAATTAAATGTAATAATTTCTAAACATTACATTTTCATTTCAAAGGTCACTTTCGATAGTCTCTTCATACCTATATATTTTGACTTAGATTAATCATTTCTTACAATAAACACAATCTCCGAGTGTCACATAACATTATAAATCATGTGAGAGAGTGCCATCATTATTAATAAATTGGTAAGTTCAATGGAAATTTAAAACTATGTTATTAAAATTAAATATAAATAATTTTTCTATGGAGGTATATTACAGAAGGGTTGATTGCAATGTTTGTTACAATATGAAGGCAGCACGTTAAAAATTCACACAATAGAAATAAACTGCAATTACTACTACATTACAACATTAATTTAATAGAAAAATAGTATGCTTTTAAATATATAACGTAAAATATTTATTTTTGGGTTAATTGAAAATTTGGTTGACTGTTGGAATACATGTACTTATTTTTCAATTTAGCATAATTTAGACAGCGAAACGCAAATATGTAATAGATTACGCCATCAATAAATAAGAAACATAATTATCCCTTACCTTATCCAACATACAATCACAAAACAAGTCATTATATTTTTATTATTTTCAAGTAAAGGTTTTCATATTTGACTTTGAGCCAGAAGATTGTGGGTTCGATTATTATTGCTGAACAAACATAATAAAGGGATTTTATTTTATTTCATACAATATAGAAATACCATGGGTGTTTCAATGTTGATATCAAAGTTTAATGGACTTTACACCTAGCTTTAGATGAAACAGTTGTCTTTGGGAACGTCTTCTGATTAACTGCAGATGTAGCAGAGATAGAATTAGAGAAATATAATGATCTTTTCTCAGAAGATGTCTCGATGGCCGCGGTAATTTTTGGGTAGGTATTTTTTAACATTTACGAACAACAACTCTTACTGAACCCAATATCTATTAAAGCTCAATTTTAAGCAATATATTATAAAAAATAATTTGTTACAAATAAATCATTTTTTTGGGAAAACCATATAACTGGGTCATTCAATATAGTAAGTAGTATTTCTTAGTACGTCCTTTTATGTCACAATTTTTTTATAAATGATTCACATCTATGTCATTTGTAGGCATTAAATAATGTATTCCGGTGAGTTTAAAGCATACATTTTGTAAGTGTGTGTTATAATTTTCATCAATACAATATGACGTGTATATAAAAAAATAGTTAACTTATAATATTATATATTTATACACATAATACTTTTGTACTTTTACATAATGCATTTAAAATTGATACAACAAACCACAATACAAAAACAATTTGAAGTCAGAATATAACATAAGTGTTATTTAATATGTGCATGTGCAAAGGCATTGCATCTCATTAGGCTAGTTTATGAGATGTATTAAGTAGTTTAATCTATCTTAATAATACAGCAGTAATATTATTACTATGCATCATAAAATCTAGAATCAAACATATGTATTATACAAAAACCCCGTAAGAACAAAAAGACAAATTTAAAAAAAATTGAAATATTTACGGGGTGTGACGGATTTGCCTAAAATAATTTATCTAAAATACATAGGAAATTTTTGGTTTACGCATTACTTTGTACCTCATTAACATTTTACTGTAATAGAATTTTTAACAACTCAGTATGTAATTTTTTTCCAATACAAAGTTTTTTTTTTTTGCATTTTAGGTGAAACTGTATCATGTTTTCCTATGATTTTAAAATGACATTGTAATGAAACTTTTTATTTTAAATTGAAAAGACATTTTCGGTTCTGATATGACGGCACTTATTACATACCTGTTTCTACTTTAATTATTAACATACCAAAGAAATCGTTTAATATATTTTGTACCATTAAAATAGCCATCATCTTTAAAAAAATCTTTTGAAAAACACGAAAATTTTAATCGATAAGAAAGTGTTTCTTTCGAGCTAATAATAAATATTAATCACAGATGAGTGATTCAAATTTTTATATAACACTTTGAACTACCAATATTTTAAAACAACCTACCTAAGTTATAAACTCAACACACCAAAACATTAATAATATATGTGTACATTCAGTTACACATCATTTACTGGTTCCTAATAGTTTACAAGAAACCGGGAAATCAATTTTAAAATTGCTGAAAAGTTGACCTTTTGAATAACTTTGGAGTAGTATTTTATGCATTTTTTAAGATAAGTTCAAAAAAATATTTTTGTTTGGGTAAAAATTTAAAATGTTGTACATAATTGGTAAAATGTATTTTATGCAGTTAACAGAATGCTTTTTATCAGAATAAATCTATTTAGGATACTAAGTTATCCCGGTCAAGGGCTAAATTAATTAATGGCAAGAGTAAGGAGTGATGGCGCAGTCACCATTACCTAATAAAGGTCTATATTTTGTTCAACTGTATCACACACGACAGAGTGTCTGTGCTTCGAGGAAAAGGGTAACAAAATATCAACAAACCTTGTTTATATCAGTCGTACAAAGTTGATGTCGTATATTGTGTATCAATATTTTGCAAAACGGATGTTATACCATACTGGAATATGGCAGAAAATAAGGAATAACTGTAGATGTATTGATTAAAATAAATGCTTAATCTTTCATATTTAACTGGTAATTATGTTTGTGTAAAAAATAGCTATTAAATTTGTGCAATGTTATACATGATTCTTTTATGAAAATATTATAATATAATATATATTACATTCTAAAATTAGATTTTTGGTGAGGTGGAAATTCATAAATGCGTTTATCTTCATTGAAAAAGATAAAAATATTCTCATGAACATCATACAGTTTGACTTATCTTACGGTATCTCGCCTCTGCAGAATGTCAAACAATATTCTATTGGAGTCGACGTCGCTATCTCCCGAATGGTTGTCCAGGCTGTCCCTCTGGCGGGAGGTGGAGGGGGTGTCCATGTCTGACATTAAAGGCACGTTGTGCTCGCCCTTGCTCTTGTAGCTCGTGTTGCGTCGGAACAGAGATATGTCCTGGTTCTCAAACCCGGAGCCGTCCAATTTCTCAGTCACAATGAACCCCTGTGAGAGTCTCGATGGGTACTTGATGCTGTGTGTCAGTTGTTGGTTGTTGTTAGCCGACATGAATTTGTGCACAATGTGTCCAATAATTCCCAACAGACACACCAGCAGGCCCATCGCATTGATCAAACTCAACTGATCCCCTGTCAGTTCAACTGCTAGTACTAGAATTACCATTTCCTGTAATCGTGAAATGAAGAAAACAATTAAACACTACAAATGAAGATTACACAGTCACTTCATTCTAGAAAACTTTTTAATTGCAGAGGTTGATTAAATTACTGTATTGGTTGAGAGTGAAATTTCTCGCTAACACAGTTAGCTGGATTGCAGATTAAGCAATTGATATGAAAATAATGCTGTTCATGTGTATCCAGTCAAACAATTAAATTTGTTTAGGTTAAATAATCCTAAATGGACAGCAAACTTCTTAATTTTTACTAAACACTATGAAATATGGATAGTTAAATTTGCTTTGTCAGTTTAGCATGTTGATGGGTTTGGAGAAGAGCACAGGGGTACAACATTTGAGTGGAAAGCAAAAGGTTTGGTTTTCTCCGGTTATTTGTGTATTTTTTCTCAGGAGATGGTTGAAAAAATATTACTGATCAAGTAGTAGTAATTGTTAAAGTTTATTCTTTAACCTTTTCACCATATTCACAATGCATATAGAATACGGGAAATGCACAGTACTCTTTTTGAGCACCGGATTGTTTGTGAATAATAGCGTGTGTGATAAAACAAGAAATCCTAAGTTGACAAGTATGGACTTATTGGATTGGATTTATTAAAGCATCAACATTACCTTGAAGATTCCAGCCACAGACAGGGTTAAGCTGGAGGTGTTAGTTACCACCAGGTATTCGCTCAGTTCCATTGTAAATGCAAGAAATGCTCCAAAAGATATTTTGATAAAATACGGAACAATTGCTTCTTTTTGCACCACCATCAATGTTTGTATGAGCTGCAAACCTGTTCAAATAATAATTAAAAAATCAAAATGTTATACAGCCTAACTGTAAATATTCAAACCAGTGCCACGGAGGATTAAACAAATGAAATGATTCTTTCTGCATTTAAACAAAAAATGAATGCAAAAAGAATTGTGCAGTGACTTTCAAAGCAATTTTCCAGGACATAAAAATTCAACGCTTTAACCCAGTGATGAGCAACACGCGGCTCGTGGCGTTATTCACTAAACTAAAACGATAATTTTTTTTATACAATCGCAATTTTTAGTGAAATTATCAATTTTTTATTTGGTTGAGTACTCTTTATTTGTTCTTCGATTTTATTTTCTTGAAATCCCTTTTCAATAATCGGGTAATAAAAACAATACGCAAATGACTTTCTTGCCCTGAAGTTCACTGGTTAAGTCTAGGCAATACGCTAAGGCATGTCATATATACAATTTAAGAGACGCAATTTAGCTCTTCCTAGAAATTAAAGAATATCACTTTTCAGGGTTACTGACCAGGACTGGATGTGCGATTTTGGTTTTTATATTGACGTTATAAAACATTTTAACGATTTGAATATAATTCTTCAAGGACCAAATAAACTTGATTAAATGTTTGATAAAATAAAAGCCTTTGAAACTAAACTGGCATTATGGAATCGTCAACTTGAATTGAATAATATGGGACACTTTCCTATTTTAACAAAGGAAAATTCAGCTAATTTGAAGAAATATACATCCACCGTTCATACAGGCGTTAAAAAAATACCAAAGTAATTTCAAATGGAAATGATTGATCTGCAGTGCACCACTGAATTCAAAAACGTTAAACTTCGTGACTTTGATAAAAGTTTTTTTCCTTCTGATAAATTCACATTTGTGGAAAAGCACGCTAGGCAGATGATAAGTATATTTGGAAGTACATACCCATGCGAGCAATTTTTTTCTAAAACTAAAATTGTAAAAACCGACCAAAGGAACCGCGCCTTAATGATGAGAGACTGTGAAATAGCTTAAGAGTTGCACTATCTTCAATACCAGTCAATGTGAAAAACTTGTTATATAGAAAAACAATGCCAATTATTGCATTCGAATTGCGTTACCATTTTTTCTCTTGCATGAAAACTAAAATAATTTAATAGTTAATTTATGTATGTTTTAATTTTTATGTAAGACGTATTTTTAAAAGATTTTCCTTGACAACATTAAAAAAATTTATATATAAATATATATATATATTATGATTATTTTATATACCCCCTCTAGTAATTAATGTGTAACCCCTTTTTTAAAGTTGCGACCCTTTTACGTATTATTGAATTTTCAATTTCGGCCCGCTGCAAACAAAGGTTGGTCATTACTGTTTTAACCCATCAAAAATATTATTATCATTACATTATCTTATATGTATTATTTGCGGAATCTACTTTATTGGTTTTAAAATTAATAATAACAGTTCTCCATTAGGCACTTAAAACATATATGGGGTACGATATATCACCGAATATTATCTTCCAAAGATTAGAGTTCATAGAGGACAAAAATAAGGTAATTGTATAGAGCCACGCGACAAAGTCAGTTTAAATATTTATGTTTATGACTCTTGAAAAGGGTTTTGGAATCAAAATGTTGAAACTGTATATGTTGATACTAATCTAACCTAAACTTTCAAATATATAAGTCCACGTATTTATTAGATTAATCAACCAATCAATGATAATAAAGAGTAACGTGAGTTTGTCTAGAATATTATATACTTTAGTTATTTAGATAGAATTCAATCTACATAATTTACAAAGATTGATGAAAAACATATATGTGTCAAAAGATCAACCTTTTGTTATGGAATATCACGAAGAATAGAAAAGTCACCGCACACCACTAGAACGAACATTACAAAAAGGTACACAAAAAGCAAATAAAGCACATAAAGAGTTGAACGAAATTTTGCTTAAAATTCATTTCCTTAGTGTGGAATCTCATTTGAAAAATTGTTGAGCAAACCTTAAAAAAATGATATATGAGGTACATAAAATTTCAACAATTAAAATTAAGTTAAGCGTCCTATACGTGCTGTATAAATTATTTCATTGCTGTAGTATATGTATATTGTACAAGTTTATAAACATATTTTAGCACAGAACTTATGATGTAGGTATCTGTTTAAAATTTGCCTTTTTTCAAATGGTTAACATAATATTATGGAATTGTATCCTGTCTTAATACCTTAAAAACGTTCAAGTTTTTTCACCGATGGCTCACATTTGTATGTAAAAATCGGGAACTTTTAATGTTGATGATTTGAAGTAAAAAATAAATGACATGAAAAAGTCAAATGACAAAG
Source organism: Drusus annulatus (assembly GCA_022651775.1). Classification (NCBI taxonomy): domain Eukaryota; kingdom Metazoa; phylum Arthropoda; class Insecta; order Trichoptera; family Limnephilidae; genus Drusus; species Drusus annulatus. The sequence goes on from JAGWCC010001110.1 coordinate 55,207, forward strand.
TATCCACCAAAAGATTTGGAAAAATGGAAAATGTAAGAGCTGTTTTCCAAAAGGAAAGGCCATGGTCTACCTCTTCTATACCCTCTTCGGGCCGAAGCATTTTTTCAAAATTAGAATCTCTTCTCAAGTATTTTCCATATTCTCTTACCACATAACAATTAGATCACATTTACTAACTTCAACTCAGCACAAATACTCCCAGTCGGTAAGATAGGAATCTTCATTATCAGATACTTTGAGCCTCTATCAGAAATAATGACAAGGAAATATTTTTTGAGGATAAAACGGCAAGTATCATATATGATACCTGGGCCCGAAGAGGATATTCTGGTCATTGAGACATTAACCGCACGGAATCGTGAACAGCAATAATACATTGTTGAATAATACTAAAAAAATATTTAAACACGCATTCACTGCGGGCAATCTCTCGATGGTTGCACAATATGCTACTTTTTATGTACAAGCAAAACGCATCAAAAGGCGAACCATTTGAGTAAAAAGAAACAATATTGCACATTCGCTAATAAATAACAGTTGTAATAAATTGTATTAACATATTAACAAAATAATAGTTCGCAGTAAATATTCCAGCGAAAACATGAATTTTCTACTTATTTTTACGACATACATAATAGTATTTTTATGTGCACTTGGAAATGTTTTAAAAATAATGCGGTTTTTTTTTCTCAATAGACAGCTATAAAGACTACGATGAAATTAAGGATTTTCATTGTTATTTTGTCTCCAATCTTTGGAAGTGGGAAATCATTTTCAAAAAGTTATAAATTTACAGTTGAAGAACAGAAGCTTTTCAATTTGAGATGGTTTAAATCTCTTGTTTTGTCTTTAAGAGATATCAATCTTGTTTTGTAAATAAAACAAATATTTAATAAAGATACTATACCTACAGCGAGATTTAAAAAATTGACAAAAATACTTTAAGTTACCGAAAGCACAATACATTGAACAATATCTTGTTCTTAAATCTGAGCAGTAATGTATTAGATGCATACAATATACATATTTGTAATACAAATAATTGTAAATGAAAAAATTGTTAAAGAATATGGAAACAATAAAGTAATATTATATACGATAGATAACTGAATTAATGCTTAAATTTTTATTGCATAATTTGATTGCAATTAATAAAAACATTACTATCTGCTGCATTAAGGTTCAAATGTTTCTGATAGTGAATTTTCATTTCAGCATAATATAATAAAAAATCATTAATATATTCTACATTTATGATGCAAAGTATTGGCTTGGGATAACAGTAGGTACTTGTCTATTAAATTTAATAGAAAAAATAATTTATAGCTTTCAGCTTTACTCGCTCCAATTTATATATTTTTAATGTGTAGTAAGAAACACTAATAAAATAAGAGAACTTAATAAAATGTTTCTGTAATCAATAACGATTTGCTTAAAAAATCATAATTTAAAAAAAAATGTTTTTGATTTAAAAACCAAAGTTTAAAAAAAAACGAAACTATCAACCAGTACATATTACATAAAAAGAATTAGAAATTATCATTCGTTTGATAAAGAATGTGTAAACATATATTTTTTATTATCATGTCTTCATTGGAGTGAGTAAGTGTACCTATCACAACAGAATTAGATAATTTATTTATAATATATTAGCATTGTAGTGAGGGTGGCTTTGACCTTGCATTGGTCACATTAATGTGATAAGAAACTTGTGTATATGAGAACACCAAACCAGGACAAGTATTATGTGATATTGATAATACAATGTTGTTATACTGCAGTTATGTAATATTGTGCCAAAAAACTAATTTCAATAACAAATGCCGAATTTATTATTAAAATTATGTGAGAAAATAAAGTATTTATAACTGTTTATGGCAGGGTCAGGCTCGGTTTTAACACATTTGGATGGAACAAAAGCTTGATTACGTTAATGTCAGGCAATAGCATGTTGAAGTGTTGAATTTTTGCAAAATAAAAAAAATTGAATATTTTGGCTATAGCGTCATGAAATAATATCATATACATGAATCTTTTTGGACTTTTTATAATATTAATTGACATAAAATTATCCAAAATGGTTTTTTTTATGTGACACAATATAAGATTCCTACAGCCTGGAGTCAGTGGGACTATGATGTCTCTAATAAATAGGGAGCGTTTTTAGGAAAACTGGGAGAAGAAGTTACTGGTCACTAAATAGAGATAAAGCTATTTCAACGAGGTTTTAAATTTTTTAAATTAAGTCATATTGGCTATGCAGAGCAATGAGAAGTGTGTATAAGAAATTTGAAAAAGGTGTTTATATAATTCATAAGGAAGACAGGACAGAAAAAAGGAGTGAATGAATGGACATAAAAATCTCATTAGTATTAATGTCAAAATAAAACGTAATCATAAATAAAAAAAGTTATCTAGAGTTAAAACATAATCCAACATAAAAGATATTATAAACATAAAGAAACTAACCTCGCATATAACCATGCGCCAACATTTGGCAGACACGTTAAACAGTTTACAAAATTATGTATATAGAAAGTGCTAAACACAAATATTTATGTTTGTTTGAATAACAAATGTTAAGTACATTTGGCAGACACGTTAAACAGTTTACAAAATTATGTATATAGAAAGTGCTAAACACAAATATTTATGTTTGTTTGAATAACAAATGTTAAGTACATTCCCCTACAGAAATATTTGATTGCAAAACATGCTGTTAAATTGTATTGAGGCCAACAAGGTAACTTTTAAGTACCCATGAACAGATTCAGCAGCGAACATAATAATTTCTCGCATGAATAAGATAAATTTTATGCTTCATTTTGTAGTCTGACCATTTAAGAAACGCTTCATTTCTATTCAATTGCTATAGCATAGAAACTAGCGAACCTTGGGTCATCGGAACAAATATAAAAAATAAAATTTAAATTAGTGGAAATATAATATCAGTTGTGATTTGCAGCGCATTGGAAAACACGCTTTGATATATGTGAATGCCTCCTAAGTGGTTTGACTGTTACAAATGTGATTAATTACCTTCAAAGCCTACAAAGATGGGTAATACTGATAGCAACATCCAAGGTTGGGCGTAGTAGACTATGTCCAGGGGGTTGTTCAGGCCAAGCTTGGATTTCTGCATCAAGAGCTGGGCAAAGGTCCAGCGAAGGCGGCTGGAGAGCGAGGCGAGGATCAGCAGGATGAAGCCGTGGGTGTTAAACTGGGTGGCCTTGTAGGTGAACATCACCAGCCCGGTGCTGATCATCACCACTATCATGACTAGCGACCAGGACTGGAAGCAAATCAAACGTGAAAAATAATAAGTTAGAAAGGTGTGTATTTATCATATACCACTGATAGCTCCATTTTTACTACTAAGTCTTTCTTATACAGAATGCATTTAACAGAAAGAGAGGTAACAATGGAGCTCTCAACGGCTGGAAAATAATATCACATTTTCAATCAGAATGGACTGATCTGTTGGGTTGCCTATGATGCTAAAAAATCTGGTAAACCCCATGTCTAATCGATGTTTAAATGCATTTTATTTATGCCTGTATACTTACTTATATTATTGTTAACTATTTTTTTCCAAACAGTTTATGTGGATTCTCGTCTATTGTGTTGAAAATAATTGGATTTTTGCACAACATTTATTCATTGAAAAACAAAAAATGTGAAAATTTGATATTTTCTTTCGTATTTTGATGTTCATTGCACATTATTCAATTATGTATTTTACATGGTTTTATTTGATTCTTTTAAAATCATAACTATAAAGCAGATAATAAGGAATAAAAAGAAAACTGTTAAGAATTGAAATAAACATAAAACCAACACTCTTTTTTCTAAACAGTAAGCAAAACTGTTTGGGAAAAATAAATTATTCTGGAAAGGCAAAATAAAAAAATGTAGTAAAAAAGAGACAAAAATAAATTGAACTTGATACTAGAAAAAATATGACTATAATACGGTTTGGCAAGAAGACACATTCGTACATGCAGTATTGTCATTTTGTAAGATTCTGTTACCAGGCATTGAAACTTTTGAAGGGCGTACACATATTACATTACAGAAGATATTACCCGTCGTTCCAATCCCATGAGAATGGCGAAACCCAGAATGAAAATGATGGTGGTGGACTTTGTCATGGTATAGAGCGACACGGTGACCATCTCCAGCGCCCAGTTGGAGAAGCTGACGTCCACACCGCTGGCGAGCCCGGTGGGCGCCACGGATCGCACAGACAGCATGAAGAGCAGCACTAAGCGCGGCGTGCCGGTGTACAGGCAGATCACCGCCCGCGGCAGGGCGGCCAGGCCGAACTTCACCAGCAGGTGGTAAATCACCACTGACAGGGGGAAGTGGAAACCCTACAAATGGTAGCATATAAGCAGGGTTCAATATGGTGATAGCCCTCTGTTTATTTTATGGTAGTTTAGGTAAACAGGAATGATTGTGATCACCGAGTGATATATTTTATATTTATCACCATAGACAGGGGAAAGGCGCACGGTAACCCTGCGACAGGCAACACATAAGCAAGGTTCTATATGGTACTAACCAGGCATGGCCCTGAGCCAAATGGTGCTTGGCGCAGGTAAAATTATTGGTGCCCCTTGTCAAAACTTTGATTTAAATGCCTAAATTTTCGAAAAACTTTTTTTTACATCTAATAAAATAGCTTATTGTGTAATTTTTATGATGGGTATCTTTGTTATTTTCACGTGGACCCATGAGTATTATATATAAAAAGCATCACTTTTATACAAAATGTCATTTCCGTTGACTACTCGTTTTTGACAGGTTTCCTCTCTAAAAAAAAAATTAAATATAAACCAATACATCCAAAAAATTAAAAGCAAAAACATCAATGTGCGTCACAAATTCAAAAATTAGACATGTTCGATATTCTGTGCCCTTGACTTGGCAGTCACTGGGTTTACGGTTGATATTTTTTCTCTGGGGAAGCGGTTCCTATTTTTGTAATTGAATGTCACAGCGAAGACGTGAACCCGGTTCCAAAAATTATACATTTAAAGTGTAAATATTTTGTTCTGTAAAATTTTATTTGCAGAGTAACGAAAATAATATGTCTATTTATTTCTAATTTTTTTTATTTTTTTTTATATGAATACCGCACAAGAGTCTCAACTGCTCCCAACCGTCTAGAGCCAGTGAGACTATGGCATACCCAAATAGGGTATGTTGTGAGGCTGAAGGTACTAGGGAAGGGAAGGAGATAGGGAAGAGGAAGGTTGGGAAATACCAGGCTATTCAGATCTGGTCACCAAACACAGCTAAAGCCATTTCAAGCAACGTTTCGATTCTGAACGGTGGTCTTTCACCAGGGCGATACTTAGAGTATCTACCACTAATGATTCTAATCTGTCTAGTTTTTCCCCTTATTGTACACATGCAATATTTTAACAACTCTATCTTTATTAAATGAATGATGATTGTCCAAAATGCGATCTAAATATATTTCAAATAAAATAGAAGAAAAGTACGGAATCAATAGTCATGTAACCCGTCTCCCAGGAGGTAATAAAATAATATTTGAATGTAATGTAAAACCGCCCCTGTCAGCAATAAAACAAAATACTAAGTCACAGATGTTTACTATGATATAATAATGATATTTGTATAGCACCGTTTTTTGTGAAAAATCACTCTAAGAAGGGCTGGTAAGATAAGCTTCCATTCTGGACATAAATAGTATTGAAGATACCCGGCACAAGGTGAAACCGGTCCAGTCTTAATAGAAAATAGTGGAATAATGTTTAAAAAAATTATATTATTAAATCTTTAAAATGGAATTCCACCACAAATTGATATTTTCAAAATTAGAAATAATTATTATCTTAGTTAAATTAGTTAAACATCTTTTAAATTGAAACATAAAGAGCATTTATAAGTACTACCTATTTGCAATATTTAATTATTGCACTAAATTCATATGTTTATATATACATTAAATATGTAAATGTATTTATTTGGGGGAGACCACTGACAAACATGTGCAAGAAGGGGCATGTCAAGTTTAGAATGTAGCTTCATATCAGTTCTAACCTTGACAGAACAGTCTTATGTTTACACAGTTGGTTCAAAAATATACCCAATCCGTATGATTATACTATGGTTGTACCAGATATTGAAAATTCAAAGTCTTTGAAGTAATTTATAACAGGTTCAGTTTAAAACAATCTGTTACTAACTTTTAGTATTAATTAAATGCTGTCATAATAAAAACATGTATTTATAGAATAAATCTTGAGTAGAAAAATTACCATTCATCGAATAATGAATAATGGTAACTAAAAATTGGTCAATGCATGGTTTATGATGTGACTGCTTAGTATACTGATTACTTGTTTGAAATTAAAAGCGAGCAAAGTGAATATTTTTCCCTCTAATGATCAGTTTATTGAATTAAACAAGATGTATATTACATTTTATAAAACAATCTGTCATCTTATAGTGAAAGTAAAAAAGGATAATGCAGTTCGAGGAGGACACGGACATCAACATGACCTTCGTTTTTAAAGCATATGTTTCGCAACTGTAACGTTTCAGTATTTGAATTTCGAAAATAAAAATACATTTTAATCACAGAACATAAATTTGATAAAACACGGAAGTAGCATTGCAACATACCTTCAGCAACCATCTCTGGTAGAACGTCAACCCGATCGACAATGCAAAGTATATCAATATAAAAGATAAGGATTGCAAGGTTTTCTGAAAACACCCTCTGCTAAATATTCCTGGTTGGATTTTAGTGGGAACTTCATCGTTTTCCTTGTCGTCGGCTTTGGTATTTACTTGCTCGTAGCGTACCATTGGCATATTGACAGGTCAATGTCAACAACTAGCATGTCCCAACATATGCCACACTCCTCGGCTTAACTACCGATGTTTATCAAGGTAAAGGTAAATTTAAGTAAAACGTAACGCTAATAATTTACGTGGTATACATAAAAACTAATCCGGAAAAAACATGAAAATTCAACGCGGACTTCAAATATAAATATGCAAGCCTCAAATCAACATTTTTGTAATTTTGAGGAAACCATAGCGAATGACAACAAATCTAAGAATGACAAATAATTGGGAAACCATAGAAAATATAATTCGACTCTCTGTCAAAAAAGATAAAGCAGACAAAATACCTAGCCATTCCAGCCAGCGCACGCCACATCATCATTATTGTAAGTAGGGTGGTCAGTATATACTTATGTTACACGTTCTCGGCTGGTGCTTATTAAAGCCTAATGGCTCTCAAATACCAACTAACACGCAAATATGTTGAGATTTTCCAGAACTAGGCACTCGAATCATGCAATTTAGTGATACACCTCTATAAAGTAATACTTTTTTTTTAAATATAGACCAAACAGTTTACTTTGACACCATCATTGCTGAACAAAACAAATGATAATATAATCGAATAGTCATATTGTTATTTAAGACATAATGAAAGAAAGTTAAAAATTAAACTTATGAGTTTGTACTTCATTCTGTCAGAAGAATAATAAAAATGGTCAAAACGACACAATATGTCAAGTCATTCAGTGTTATTTAAACACTGTTCACACGAAAACTTTTCTTCTAGGAACTAACTCACTTGTTTTCAAATAAAATATATCAATGTTAGGATTATCGAAGTTTTTTTTTTTTTTTTTTTTTTTTGTTTTTAAAGTCCATCTTTCCTCGAAACTTATTTAAGCCATTTGTGGTGGGTTATCTAGCAACATACTGAATTGGTTAACTCTGCACTCTACTTGATATTTCGTTCTTTAAAAAAAAAAAGTTAGTAAAAGTAATGTACATTCCTTAGTGTCAAAATTAAATCAATCAGTTTTTTAATTTTTTTTTTCAGAAGGTTTTCCAATTTAATTTACAGTCAAATTATTAAGTCACCATTTTAAGAACATGGGGACACCATAACTTTTTTACGCCGATTTAAATTTATTTCGAGCAACAGTACTTATATATTTTACTAAGTTTGCTACATCGAGCAATTCTTTCATGATGATATTATTGAAAAGTGTTCCAAAGTGTTGAAAAATGCCGTCTAGTTCCTTCGTTCGCCCGGGCGAGTTATTTATTTTTAATTAAATGGAATTAATTAAATAAATTTTGATTGATGATAGTTCAAAAATAATAATATTTGCGTAATAAGTAATTGAATATGCACTAAACAATTTTACAACAAATGCGTTAAACAAAAAGCTAAAATTACATTTTAATGCTAAGATTGCTAAGGTTAATAGCAAGGTTAGTAGTGTAATGTTTGGTGTAAATGTCTAAAATAGTAAGTTTTTTTCCAATATTAAAAGAAAAAATAGTTTCTAATATTGATACAGAATTGAAGTATCCATCGATCACGACCAATGAAAAAAAAATGAATTGTCATTTTTTTCTTCAAATATTATGATTTCCATGACTAATATTTTTCTAGATACAGTTTTATAATATAAAAAAAAGATTAGCCCTGTAAAGGGTAAAGAACAAGCACTATTGTGTCCTGCCAGAAGTGACCTGCCAGGAAAGTATGTTGCTGTAACTAACTAAATATCACGCCGTTTCTTCGCAGGGGTAGGCAAAGAGGACGGACTGCCATATAACTCTGTCTTGGCACACACTCCTTGCTTCATTTACAATCATACATCGTCTCATACATACTCTTCTGTTATTATGACTCTTCACATGACCCGATTCAAGTATTTGATTTACTTGATCGTGCCATGTCTTTCTCGGGCGTCCTGGACTTCTTCTTCCGTTGCTGTATATTTATATAAACTAGGAATTAATATTTTAAGTAGAAATTAAGATTTGTACAGCTCCCAGGTGATTTTTCACAAAAATGGCGCTATAAAAAATATCCAAATGTTATTATTATTGAACAAGTACGATTATCAAAATATTTAAAAAAATATATTGATTATTCTTAATTCGACGATTTTATCTTTATTTACAGAGCTCAAAATTTTCACAGTATTTGTGTCAGTTTATGATTTTCGTGGATACAAAGACATACTCAATAAATCTGTTATCGTTATCCGCGGGACTGACTGATTATTTCTGTTTCTTGTACTTAAATAATTTTCTGCAGATACAGGAAAATATGCTAATAAATTCCACAATCTTTTCGAATCTATAATAATATATACCGTCCGATTGATACGTTCATTGTATTATTCATAAATAAATATACCGGTCGAGAGGCATACACAAATGACCAAGCGACTGACCATTAAAAATAACTATAATACGCATTCCGGGCGAACACAGTTACATAGGGGCTGAAAAATTAACAACAGGGTGACCAGTCGTTGACTTCACGTCCGCCGCCTCGGGTCGCTAGTGTCTGCCGACTCGTTTGCTTCCTGCCTATACATCTAGGACTTTCTCTTTTCAACCTACCTTCCCAGCCCTCTACAAGGTACCTAAATACAAGCTTCTCCGGCAGGAAATACAAGACATATTTCAACCATACTGCGAATATAAATGTACTAGTACATGGTTTCAATGCAGAGCAGACAGCCCCGACCTTCTTTTTCGCCTTTGGATACCACGAATTGTCGTTTTGCTACCTACAAAACAGCCGTATCCTGGCGTCACTACTACAGCTCCAAGGCCAACGCTATAATATACGGCTATAGTTGGCCTTGTACAGCTCCAAGGCCAGGTACAGCTCGCCCTCGAACTCTACCGTTCTCCTAGGGAAGAACATTTCAACTGGAAAGTGTCGTTGTGTGCCGGTGCCGGTGCCTTATCGTATTTACAATATTTGTGCGGGCCCCACCTATTCCGTTCATATTATTTGTAAAAAAAAATTTTTTGCCATGTTGTGTGTGCCACCAGTGAATAATTTTAAATTACAAAAAAATCACTCTTACAACAAAAAAATACTTTTTTGTCTGGTGAATGATTTAACTTCAGGCTCTCAAGAATATTGATAATATATGGAGGGTACAAGGAAACTAGACACTAACGACTTAGGATCGAGCATTACTTGATAATAAAATTTATGACGTCACCCAAATCAGACGTTTCTCCATGTACAATCTATCAAACGTTTCTCCATGTATAGGCTATGGCTAAATTTAGAGCATTTGTCTCTTTTTCACTCCGATAATAAATAATAATCGCAATAAGTAGTATCTACTTATCGATATTTTCATCGCCCCATCACTAGAAATCAAAGCCATTGAAAGAAAATATTTCTTTGTGATATCTATTATACATATCCATCTACATTCGTCTTATGTCTATGTAAAATAATGTCAGAAGAGTTGTAGAGTAATTATTTAATATTGCAATATTCTTCTCAAACTTTTTTGCCACGCATCCAGTTGTCAAGTCCTCCAGAGTGTGCCCTGCCGAGCTGTTCTGGTGGGAAGTATCTATAAAGTTTGGCTTTCAGTGACCTTCGTCGGACGTCAGAGTTAGTGTAATTCAGTAAAGAAAGCCTCTTAAGTCATCCAGCTGTCGTCGATTTCACCAGTGTTCGTTGATCTAAAAAACATGGCGTCTCCTAACACGCGTCGAAAATTGCAAGAGTTGAGGCTTCTTCACGATAATAACGTAAGTGAATAGCGTCCAACCGACTGGTGGAGTGAAGTTTGACCGGTCTACGAAACCGTGAATACATAATCACAAATAATATACTTTTCGCATTATCACCAAATGTTCTCAATGTTGAAGTAGAAATCTAAGCTATGTTGTCCATCCCGGATCCAACAAAATTCATACGAAAACCAAGTGAAATTATCAATTTAAAGGAATAGTATCCATTGCCAATTTACAAGATTTAAAAATAGATCAACCAAATTTGTTTAGGTTTTCTAGTGTTAAATGGTTCATATTAGTGTTAATTTTGTGTATTTCTCAATCAGAAAAGATTTATATCTGCTGGACATTTATTTGGAATGTAGCGACCTTCCAAATAAACATCCACCAACATTCAGTAAAGGAAACTAATATTTCCAAGGTAAACTAAAGAAAGTTTGTAATGAAGTGATCATAATATCTAGTCTGTTAGAAAAAAGTTGCCTTGTTTAGTTATTAATTGTATAATTACATTAGTATGTATGTTTATGGTGCAATACTTTATTTAATATATTTTTTTAAATAGCATACATGATGGAGTATGCGATACTCTTCATGCGAATTTGGTAAATGCGTCCAAGCCTGCCACACTTGTTAATGACATCTTACTTTTTAGTCACTTGTGTGACAGCACTTATCCTGCAATATCCAATTGGATTTTTTAAAAATATAACCAAGTAATTTAGATTAGTATTCCTAAATTTTTTTTAGCAATATTCCATTTGTATTTACAAGTGTGACGTACTTTGACATTTATCGCGGTTAATTTTGCATGAAATGTAATATTTTTGATCAGGAGTACTAGCAAATATTACAAATAGTTTGCTATAATATTACCTAATGGTTTCTCATGTATAAGGGTTATTTTGAGAAGGTTGAAGTTGCACTTTTATTATCATTATCAAACCTCTTTTTCTGAAAATAATTTTTAGCACTTTCCACTTTCATACTCAACTATTTTAAACTCCTTCATAGCGGTTGTAATTATCACATCTGCTACAAAAATTGAAAAACATTTCTAAAAACGATTATTAAAAATCAATATGTAACTTTCTTACAAATCTTTAAACTATTTTAAAGATGTTCATTAGAGACTCCAACTAGTGTTTCTTTATAAATGTTCTTTAGAGTAGCTTTTATAATTGTGGCGTTGCTGTAAATGTGTGCATTATCCACATATTATAAAATGCACACATTTCTCTCTAATTTTTTGTATTTATTGCCAGTTGTAATATTTCAGTAGAATGTAATATCTGATAATCTGTGAGTGACCTGCGGGGCTGATTAGGCCAAGGATCTAAATCCTACAGAGTAGAGATTGGTGGAAGTAGGAAGAATTTGTACAGCAGGATCATTAAACTCGGAATTGAAAAAATCTGTTTAGTGATATCTGTATATTTCTCTTAAATTCTCATTTGATAACAATCTCTAGGCATTGTTTGTGCAAAAAATTGGACACTAGAGTAAGGGATCGTTACTCTAATGTCCTTCTATTGTCAGGTGTTTATTTCTGGTCATTAACATTGTTAAAGTGAGAAATGTGTTCATCTGAATTTGTATTTAACTGTGTGCGGATCATTTAAACAATGTGTTGGATTTATTTTATCTTTTTTTTTCAGCAATGCTTTGAGTGCGGAACTTTAAACCCGCAGTGGGTGTCTGTGACATACGGTATTTGGATATGTTTGGAGTGTTCTGGCAAACACAGGAGTTTGGGTGTGCATTTGTCCTTTGTGCGGTCTGCTACCATGGACAAATGGAAACCATCAGAATTAGAGAAGATGAAGGTATGTGTTTAACTGTATGAAAGAAAAAATTGTAGCAATAAATATTTGACAGGACCCCAATGTCCTCAGATTTCGATATTCATAATGTTCTTAACAATTGCTATACTTTACAGATATTTTCATATTTAATTACTATATAAGGCAACGACCCTCCAATCATCAATCAACACATGAAGGTTGGAAAGTTTTATATATACAAATACTATATTGTAATTTCTAGGTTGGTGGAAATGACAGAGCTCGGAGCTTTCTCAATAAACAATCTGACTGGAAAAATGAGTCCAACATTGCCCAGCGCTACAGCAGTAAGGCCGCTGCTATTTACAGACATAAGGTATGTTATTTTAAATTTATTATACCTGTAAAACTTTTGAGTCTTAGACCAAAAATGCCTCTCAATCTTATAAATCCCTTGAGTCCGATTGATTACAGTAGTAGTCCAGTAAAATTATGGCTACCTTGAGTTGCACTGCAATTTATAGTGTGTAGCGCTAGATTTTAGAACTTTTAAACACATTTCGTTACTACCTATGAAAATTCAAAGTAAAGAAGTTGACATTGTAGAAGCATGTGTATCCTTCCAAATACAATTTTCAATATTATATATGGCTTCGAGATACTTTCTAAATATTATCCGGATCTTTTTAAATGTTAAAAACTTACAGAAAAATCATGGCAATCTGATTTTATACTTCCAACAGAACTAGAATTGAATTATAATATCAAAAAAGTAAAGTACATAATTATATATCGCGGGGTTACTGCCAAAACTTGGCAACTTACAAAAATTTTTTTTAATTAAACTCAATTTAAATGTTTGATCTTTATTATAAAGTCAGGGAAATTATGTCAAAGTATATTTTGAAAAATCCCTTAGACTTGTTCCTTGACTAGCTTTTTTTTGTAAGTGCTTTTACAATATTTTTCTTGTCTGATAATTATTAAAATAAATTACGAAGTTTAAAAAAAAAAACAGTATCTGAAAACCTACTTCACGACCTTAGAGGGGCCCCAAACTTATTCTAGACATATTTCAATAAACAAAGATTTAAACTGTCGCTAACTCAAAATGCCTAAAATGTGGAGTTACCAACTTTTGCCAGTAACCCCACAATATGTGATATCATACGGGTATATTTGTTTTAATATTTATAATAATTCTATTCTTATAGATCTCTACGCTCTCTGAAGGAAAGCTGTGGGATGAGTCTGCATTTGTGGAATACGAAAAAGGGCTTTCTAAGGGAGAGACGGACTCTTTATCAGGGAAATCCTATAGCTCTAATCAAACATCTTATTCCAACTCCAATTCAAATGAAGGAAATTATCAGGATTCTGGAACTGGGATGAATCGTAGTAGCTCCTTGTAAGTATTTTCTTATCATGATTTGTAGTTCCTATACAACTGTTGACCAAAGAACTACTAAAAGCAGATGCTAACCTGTCTGTCTGTATAGATATAAGGCAGTATTCCGTTTTCTGAAGCAGTAAAAACTGTTGAAAGGTGGAATCATGAAATTTGCACAACTATTTATATTGGGATTTTTTATGTCAATACAACAATTTTCAGCTTGCAACATTATTTAGTTCATGAGTTATGCAGTTTTGAAATATGAATTTAAGTCATTGTTCCATATTTTAAATTTAAATCTCAGGCGAAGCTGACCAGTAAAGTATTATTATAAAAATGTTGGTGTTTGGTTTTTTCAGTGCCTCAAATAGTTCTGAGAATCGCTACACGGGATTTGGAAACACCAACTACAACCAGCAGAATAACAGCAACGGACAGAACTCCAAGGAGCTACTAGATAACACAATGACTTCACTAGCTAGTGTAAGTTTTACAACTTTTATGAAGCAAATCCACATGTGTTGCTCAATGACCACTAATGTGTTGTACTGTGATTGAAGATAATAATTATTGTCACCCTTTTAGTGATACAATTACATAACTACATACTCACATAAAACTATGAACTAATGACATTTTTATGGAATTATAGAAAATTCTCCACTCCCCTCTATTTACTCAACCTTGTTACTGCCCACTCCCATTTTATTTCACAGTTAGGAGACTTCTTATATGTAACCAAATGCGTCTTTGTCATATAATATGAAATAAATATTTGGCTATCTTATTTTTGCAGGGCTGGTCAATGTTCACGGCATCAGCTTCAATGATTGCCCAGAAAGCCAGTGATAACGCTGTAAAGTACGGAGGCCTTGCTTCTCAAAAGGTCTTTGAAATGGCAAATAATGTCAACGAAAAGGTAAGAATATTTTTTAATTAAAACTTTCCAATCTATCAATACAATCATGTGTTAAGGGTCAGCACCCAAAAATATACACTTTTTGGCTTTATAATACAAGCAATACTACGAATGATTTATCTGTTAATCTAGTAGTCTGCTTATCTGGTAGTTAAGAAAATGTCTAAAGTTTTCAGAGAATACGATTCTTAAACGGTAATCTTTTAAATTCTTTATGATACTGACATTTAGGTAAAATGTCTAAAAAATCTTTTGCTAGTTTTCAAACTGCACCTTACTGACATTTTAGTATGTTTTCATAGAATTTAAAAGCTAACATTTAAAAAATATATATTCACTGGAAACCTTAGACATTTTCATTACTATCCATAAAATTTTTCAGAAAAATAATTTGTAGTATTGCTTGTATTAGAATGCTTCAAAGTAACGTTTAAGGCCATTTTGAGTGCTGAGGCTTAATAGAATCACCAACTGTTACAAATTTCGCTCAGTTACACTTTATGAACAAGAGGAAAATATAGGAACCCCCCTGGACATCTCACCCCCCCTCTATACGTTGTATGAGTATGAGTTGTGAAAACTTGTATATTTCTATCTAACCATCACACCATTTCTCTGCAGGAGTAGGCAGATATGATGAAACCCTATACAACTCTGTCTCATCATAAACTCCTCGTTTCGTTCCCACATCATCTCATATCGTCACTGGAAAGGCAAAAGAGCTTTGAAAAAAAGGACACTTTGGTCAAAAATTAGTTAAATATGCAGTTTTGATCAGTTTTTTTTTCTGCATCAAATGCAGTGGCTCTCGTTTGATTCTGAAGACTTTTGTAGCCCTTCAGCCATAAAAAATATAAATACTACTTAGGCATGACTCAAGCGACACAATTTTGGGACTTTTTCTTAGCTTTTTGTCCCTTCAGGTAACTCATTGCATTGAGAACTACCTGACTTCCCAAAATGGCGCTTCAGTCCTTTTGCCTTTCATTTGTTTACTATACATATATTCACCTGACATTCCTTTCTCAATAGGCAGGACATGTAGCATGATTGCAATATAGTTGGCCGAAGAATCTTCTCTATATAATCCTGCAGGACGAAAGAGTTGTTCTCGCCAGCTGGACGGTGTGGATGCAAGCATCGCAGTTAGGTTGGGGTGTTTTAAACTCACACTTTTGACCGGGACTGTTTGTCAGTTTGATAGTCATCAAGGTGATAAGTTGAAACACTTAAACTTTAGGTATAAAGAATAGAAGACCGGCAGTAGTGCAGGTGTTTCCCAGAGGCGGTCAGAACCCTCCAAACACATACACACCTACATAGCATAATTCAGATTACCTAGCCTTATTAGAGTTTAATTTTTGTTTAATTTCGGTCGCAATGTGCAATCATCACAATCTGTTTCAGATCAACTCGCGCGGCAGCTGGAGCAGCCTGGGCGGAGTCAACAACTCAGCTAGCGGCAGCGTGTCCCCCGGCAGCGGGGCCCACACCACCTACCAGTCTGAGCTCTCCTACGGCGCTCTTAAGACCTCCGTTTCTGAACCAGCCCCATCTTGGTAAGTAACCTAACTACATTATTCATATCGTTTAAAAGCTATTCAATTGTGACTTGATATTATGTAATAGATTTATTGAAATAACATTTGTTTTTAAATCACTAAATTTATTTCCACTATCGACCGATTTCAGTAGAACTTTTCCTTTGCTGGGTGAAAGTATACAAACATATCTGTGTGCGAAAGGAGGAGAGGGATGAGTAAATAAAATCAAGTTTTGAGTTAAATATGCAGAGTTGTTCCTTAGATACATATCTACTGAGGAAAAATTAGATGAGTCAGAAAATAAAATAATCTGGTATTATTTTTTGAAAAGGACATATGACATAATTACATACAAAAAATAAAATTCCTCAATTTTGTTTAGTTCTCCTGAACATCTGCGTTTATTGACTCATCCCTCTCTTCCTTTTGCACACAGATATATACAAGTATTTCTTTTAGGCTGGGTTTAATTCGGGGTATAGACAGAGGCGGCCCGTGACTGAATTTTCCAGCAGTGCATTTCACTTAAAAAATGGTAACAGGTAATAATACAAGTAAATTAAATGGTTTAAAGGGAGGTACATACCTACGGCAAATTATTCATTTGTAGAAAAAATCAATTCGTCATTCTTTTATTAGGGAAAATACTTCAATGACACGATTATTAAAGTCTGGTATAGAAGAGATCAAACTTTTTTTGATGCTCATCATTGATAAAGCATTAAGACGATTTTGAGACATAGTGTTCCTCAGAAATGTTTTTACGCGTTTTAACGTAGAAAAACACGTCTTGCACTCGACCGTTGTCATTGAAATAGTACAAATTATTTTTAAAAGTTTTACTAAAATACTCCACTAAGTTACATTTATAAAACACTTGATTTTACTTGGATTGTATCAATTGACCGTCCCTGCAATTGCTTGAAAAGAACTTCACAGTGTGATAAATACATCATTAAAAAAAGAAAGCCAAAAATTGAACTCCTCATCGTTAAGATAATATAACAGCATTTACTAATGAATTCGTTATGTTTTCCATGCATTGTATTAATGTAAGTCTGTGACCGAATATAGTAGAAACAGTTTGAATGTTATAGCTCCATCGTGTTTGGGGGACAGATTCTACTTTTTTAGATACGATTTCATTTAAAATAGCTGTTCGCTTTACTGAGCGCAAAAAAAAAATTGGAAATCTGCCTAAATGTGGGAATAAATTCTTCACCTGAATATTTTTCGAAACAGCTTTTTCTAGAATTAAATTGAGTTGGTGTACATAACAATGAGTAAAATGTGCATATGGATAGACCTCTCTTACATTTGCCTGGACGCTGCTTATATGTCCACTCATGACACTCGCCCCATCATAACTTTGTGCTATAAATTTATGTTTAATATTTTCTTTATTAAACTGCTTTACTTTGGTCAAAATGACTTGGCTTAATCCCGATGCACTTTGGTCAATGGGCGATAGGTATTTCCAGAATCGTTCATATATCACTTCTTTCATTTCGTATCTTACTATAAAAACCATTTGTGTTGATATAGAAACGCCGGTGGTCTCATCAGCTTGGATCGAAAAAATATCGGCTTCCGAAATTTCTTGCAAAATTTTCTCGTGACAAACAAGTAATATTGCATCCAATAAGTCATTTTAAATGGTCTTTGAAACTCCTTTAGATACAGTTGCCTTTTCAAAATGATCCTTCATAGACGAATCAATTTCAGCAACAAAATCTATCAAACCACGAAACACTCCCCTATTAGTGGAATCTTCTCCTTCGTTATGTACCCTTAAAGCCAATTCAAAAGGACCGCAAAATCTACCACAGTCTATAATTCTGGACAAAATCAATCTGTTTTGGCGAACTTTCTCATTGAACTGTTTAATAGATTCGCGAAAACCTGCACCAAGTTGCAATTGTATGTCAATTCGTCCTAATAAACTAAATTGTAAAATGACCAATATCTTTTATTCCAATATCACTCCATGACTTTTCACCCACGAAAATTGTATACGGAAAACAATAAAACGAGTTTAAACAATCACATCCACAAAGCCAAGATGCTTTTGAATAAAGTTCTTTTTTAAATGACCTATTCACAGTTTTTGCTTTAGCCGTATAAACTAATATAATATTCAAAAATGGCCTTAGCAGGTCAACTTTTCAAAAACAATTTATTTTCAAATGAACTTTGGTTACTTTTGATAAAATCAACGTTAATCACCATATTACCACTCATTTTTAAACAAGTTTTTAACACTGTAATCTCGCGAAAACCGTTAAGCCGTTAAACCGTGTCGCTATCTGTATTTATCCGTCAACACGCATGCGTCGCTAGTGCACGAAGCGGTCTATATGTCTTCATTGCTTTGCCGTTGTGAGTGAAATCTGTCTCGCTCATGTCACGGTTTCAGGCGTGGGAGATATTTATATACGAAAAATGTGTTCCGTAGCGGGCATTTTTAAATATGCACGCCACTTTTGCGCATGCGTGGAAGTCTAGTATGGGACAGTCTATTTCTAAGGACATCAAATTCAAATTATCGAGCGGGAATTTATCACGAGTGAAGCATAATTTCGTATATCGACGATTGGGGCACGGATGGTATAGTGAAGACAAGCAGTGCATTGCACAAATGCACTAATGCAGGAACCGCCTCTGGGTATAGATAAAGCTGAGGTTTAGCCAAAACTTTATATTTTTATTGCCAGTCTCTCTCGTGACCTTCCCTCTTCATATTATCTTCCGTGTATTACAATCAGTAAGGATTTATTGTAGGCAGTAGTCATCATTTTGTAAATATATTTTTCTTCCAGGGATGTCGCACCAGCAGCAGATGATTTTGTACCCAGCAAAAGCACCCACAGTTCGAGGAAAGCAGTTCAAGAAATTGACTTGAAAACTGGTCTTGATGTGAAGAGTCGCAAGTTCAAAGCAACGGATGATGCTGCTTGGGATATACTGAACGGCTAGAGTGAAATTTTGTAGGAAAATAGTCAAATATCTATGCATTAATTATTTATGTAAAAGAAAGGAACTGAGAATTTTACGTAGAACTTTATAAAAGATAGTAATCATAAGTTTAAAATGAAATTATTTGCCTTTAAATAGACGTTATATAATTGACTGTTCCGAATTGAACTTTTGACTTGTCAAATGTGTGACTTTGTTGCTTAATCTTTTAACTGCGTTCCCAATGAAGATAACAGGTGAAGGCGTCACTTCTTTGATTTATTATTACCCAATGAAGTCTGTTAAATGGATTTTATGTCTGAACAATTCCTCATACTAATTTATTGTGTTAAATTTTCAATTATAAATTCTCTCTCTTTTAAATACTGAATAGTCATTACAACTTAAATATGCAGAACAATATCTATGTTGTATTTTTTTTTTTTGTTTCTTTTGAAATCTTATTAGTGTGCTGAAACTGAAATCCGCACAGTTTTTTCTCTCTTGAGTTTATAGGTCAATTCAACTGTTTTCGGCTCACAATGCCATCGATTATGAGCTATGAAATATCTATTCAATTGTAAAAAAATAGACATATCGCCTCGTTGTGGTTTCATATTTTTTAATCGCTCTTAATTAACAAAAAATAGTGTTGAGACGCAGGCGAAGCTGGGTAGTAACTACTAGCTTGCAATAAAACTTATTTAGGTCATGTGGCTGCTAAGTGACCTATCGCTTCATACCATTAACCATAGACAAATAATTATCTGTAAAATTTGTCACAAATAATGTGAGTGAGTGACTTTTCTTTGATTCTTTGGCTGACTAGTTCATTTCAAAACGGTTAAAATACACCACATGGATAGTTTATTTAGATTTTTCATGATGTTTTAGAACTTAATAATTTCCACACTTGGGGCAGTGTATTAATATCAAAAAGCATTTATAATATTTTGGTAAATTAGTATTTTAATTATTATTTCTAAGCTAAATGTCACTAGTATTTTTTTATTACTATCAAATGCTTTAAATGCCTTCTGTGCCCTTTTCTCATTTGTGAGGCTTATTCGGGCCTCTGGTTTCTGGTTCGTCGACTTTCTTGTTTTCCTTAAGCTTTTGCTTAGTGGCCTCCAGTTTGGTGCCCTTCTAGGTGTTCAGAGTCATCACCTTTTCAATGCATTTGTCCAAGGCGACATGTTGTGCTTAGCGGGCGTTCTATGTCTTAATATCAGATTTGATCTAATTTAGTGGACACTGAAGCATACATATCTTAGCAGTTTGAAAAGATTGCTATTTTTTGCCTAATATATCAAATTTCAGTCCTGTATAGTGTGGTAATTTTAATGTCTAACCAATTAATAGTCAATCCAACAATGGAATGGGTCAATTTTTTTTGGTATTTTTTGTATTACTTTTAATCAATTAGTAAATACAATAATTTAAAAAATGCATTCCTCAGCCATGGGTGGAAAGGGACTGGTTGAAAATTTACCATTTAAATATGTAAATAATCTTTTATTATCCTTTTAAAAATATGTGTTTTGATAAATGATTTTTAAGTCTTGAGTAAATTTTGATATTCTTAAAACATGTTTAATCAATATGTTGAGAAAATTATTTAAGTGTTTGATTTTTAATTGTACACATACAATGCAATCTTAAAATTGTTGAATTAAATAAATTACTGCAATTTTGCCATCAACTGTCTCTTTAAATAAAATAAAAGTGAATACCGCACAAAAAACCCAACTGCTCCCTGTCTGAAGCCATTGGGACTATGGCATCCCCAATAGAGGTATTTTGTAAGGCTGAAGGTAGTGGGGGGGAGGGAGTATATAGGGAAGAGGAAGTTTGGAATGTACCTGACTATTCAGATCTGGTCATAAAACATTACTAAAGCCATTTCAAGCAATGTTTCCATTCTGAATGGTGGTCTTTCACTAAGGCGATACTGAGAGTATCTATCACTCTTGAACATGCCACAAATTTACAAAAATCTTTACGTATCTCGGTATTTGAATGCGCCACATGAATTTGTAGTCGAGGATCTTAAACCTTTGTATAAATATATTATTTTTCTTATTGTATATATGTATAATTACAATGTTTATTATAATAAATAATTATTATACTTACACAATATTATGAATTGAAGATATGTTTTTTTACTTATAAAATTGAATTTCTAAACCCCTTATATAATGAAAAAAACCATGTAAAACTCAGATGATATGGCGGGTCAGATAAGTTTCAACAGCCCCTATATCACAAAGTGAGTATGTAATTAACCATCACACTGTTTCTCCTGAGGGGTAGGCAGAGAGGATATTCTGCCACAGAAATAAAAAAAATACACCATTGGTGACAGCTCAGTTCTTTTGGGCATGCCTGCATTAATTTGGCGCGGAAAAGAAGAAGAGCCGTCAGCTGCGGCGTGAATCGTTCTTCCCGACAAGCACTCGGTGCCAAGCCCTATCAAAGGCTTTGGAGATATTCAACCCAACGGTTTGGTCTATCTGACACAATCCGAGCACCGCCCCCAAACAGGTGTCACATTCTGATACTTGATCATGTTTGGTATCAACTCTTGAAAATAAAGATCCTTATCTTATTCATAGTGCAGGTCCCTGTAACTAGTTGTTTCTTCTATCTAATTCTGTTAGTTTTTTTAGTTCTGATAAGTTTATTATATTAAATATCTGTGTCTTAATCCCTTAATATTCAAAGTTCTGGCCTACAATTTTTTTTCATCTGAATTTATAAATATATATATTTTTGAGCATTATTTTCTTCTTTTGATTTCGAAGAAGAAGCTAGATTGAACGCGACATCTAAGCTAAACTAAAAAAAAATGGCTTTGAAAAAGAAAAATTCTGGCATTTGATAGTTGTGAAGAAAATTTGTAAAAATTGTGAAAATTGTAAAAAAATAGACTAAAGTTCTCTTTATGGGTTTTCTTTCTCCCTTGGTTGCATACATTGCTTACACTTTTGATGTGGGTTTGTTCCAAGTGTTCTAATTATTGATTACCACACTATCGCTCCATTATATCGGAGCCAGCGGGACTATGTCATTTCCAATTTGAGGAATGTTGTGAGGTTGAAGGAAGTAGGGATATGTAGAAGAGGAAGGTTGGGAAGTAACTGGCTCTTTAGATCAGGTCACTAAACACAGCCATTTCACCCAGGAGATACTGAGAGTATTCCACAATATGGAATAGTTACTAGAAAAATATCAGGACATGATTCTTATAATATAAAGCTTTATTAAATGATTTACATCATGAATGTTATGTTTGCAATACCTATTTAGTTATATAGGCTTGAGTGTTAATTTAATTGTATTATAAGTTACAACTGTCAATGAAATTTGACTTGTTTATGTCTATCGGTTATAAAGCCAATTTAAAAATTGTTTATCTTAGTTATTAATTTAGTACTTAATAAATTTTGATTTAAGCACAATATAATTTTATTATTTATATTTTTCATTTCAATTTCCTTTTCTAAATTCACATTCACATAATGCCTTTAGGACGGACTTTTCTTGTTCTTGGATCGAAAATTAGAAAGCGATCAGTAAGTGTGTGCTGCTAAGAAAAACTTTTGCAGGGGGAAATATTGGTAAAACATCATATAGTTTTAATACTTATTTATTTATTAAATAAAACAATAAACTTTGTAAAACACCACTTTATTTGAGTTAATCACCAACCAGGTTTCGCTTATCTTGAGCTTTGTCTTTTACATTAACTCAGAATCAGTTTATGTAAAAGCCCTGACGAAGCTTGAGATAAGAGAAACCTGGTTGGCGGTTAACTCAAATAAAGTGGTGTTTTACAAAGTTTATTGTTATATTTAATAAACAATGTCACACCCCCAAGTATTTGCTTCCTTTGAAAAAAAAAACATAAAACTTATTTATTTATTTTTATTTACTCATCTTAAGTTAGATAACATCGTTTTTGGGTTCTAATGTAAAAGATGAAATATAAATATAGACATGGTTATTGCAAACATGTTTTTCTAATAACATTTATTATCTAGTACATATCTACTCTAATCTATCTAAATAATTAATTATCAGTTGGCGTTTCACGGTCTTAAAGTAATATCTTTGTATTGTTTTTTTTTGATGATGCTTAGGCTAAGCAAAACCAGTCGGTAATAAAAAAATAAAATAAAATTTGTGGTCTTAAGTTATTATTTCATTTTCATTAAATATCTTTGTGCATCAAAATAAGTATAATAATGGGCGTCCTAACACAACCCTTTTTAAATATATTTATAAAATGAGTAAATCAATATTTCATTTTTCCTTCTTTATTTTTAATAACTGCTTCAATACGTCTTGGTATGAATTTCGCCATTTTTTTTTTACATAATCTCCCAAAAAATTCTCAAACCTCGCTTTTGGTTATTATTCTTTGGGGTTTTTCTTTGATGCAGGATTCAGTACATTTATTTTAATGGCCAATGTATGCCACAGGATCTCCATGGGGTTCAGGTCAGAACTGTTTCTAGGCCAACACAGTGCTGGTTTCCCATGACTTGAAATTCCTCGATCTAAAATTTTTAATATTAACTTTTTTAAGGCGAGGGTGGGCAGCCATTGTCATAGTATGTCTGTTACATCAATGTGGGTAGCACATAGACCCTGTGATAGCTCGGCTCAATTAGAGCTTCTGCCATATTACCCGGTGTGCAAGTGGCTTAGGTGTGGGGTTAGCCACAGTGCAAAGATCGTAGTTAAATTTGAAATAATTTTTGCAATGAGTTTTGTACTATTTTACCACCGTTTATTAGGTCTATTGTAAATTTGTCAACCATGACAGCGTCTATAACACCCTTGTAGTTTCTTTCTTCAGAAACATTTGACTACTCCAGGGACATGGAGTCTGTGAATGCACTGAAGACACTATCCTGGAGTGCTTTCAATGCATTCTGTGTAGCACTTCATTTGATTTATTTGTGTAATGGATTGGCCAAGACGAAATTGAGTACAAAACTAAAAATTATTATACCTCAAAAATGCGCAGTAACGCTGGAATTATTTGTTTCCATGAATATAAAAGAACCTTTTCTAAACAAGTCTTTATGCTGTCCGTTTTCTATGGACGTAAATTGTCTTTAGGTGTACATGGCTACAAATCATCCATCACACAAATGTCACTACAGCACATTTTCAACGATTGTACTATTGTTCACAACACACTATGTAGGGGAAGTGAAGGGAATGTGGAATACTCAATTATATTTTTGACTTCAATCTTAAAGGTTATGCTTTTTGGAAAATCTTCTACCTTTTCCGAATAAATAATTTAATTGCCTACAATCTATTATAATCTAAGTTGCCTTATATTTTCAGAAATTGTTTTATCAAGCATAATATGAAAGAGTGGAAAATTTCATATTACCTTTAGGTATACTGTATATAATGTGGAATATTACATTCCATATTAGCTTCACTTTTTAAAAGAGTAAATGATTTTTTAAGTGAAACTAGGTTTACTTATGTTATCGTTTCTTATGTAAAATTATACGCACAGTTATTTAGAAATGCAAAATCAACAGATGAAAGGATTTAACTCCATTTTCAAACATAATTAGTGTGCCCAATTCATACACACAACACAACTAATCCACTGGTTACCAGCAACACCACTGGGATAGGGCTCAGACCCATCTACAGAAGATTCCGAATG
Source organism: Drusus annulatus (assembly GCA_022651775.1). Taxonomy (NCBI): domain Eukaryota; kingdom Metazoa; phylum Arthropoda; class Insecta; order Trichoptera; family Limnephilidae; genus Drusus; species Drusus annulatus. Next base: position 80,084 of record JAGWCC010001110.1, read on the forward strand.
TTGTCGATAATTGGAATCTAGGTGGTTGCTTATAGAATCACCTACTACGTTAATAAAACTAGCGTCAGAGTCAGATGAATGGGGATAAGTTTTACGCCAAAATTTCAATGGAAGTGTTTTTCCGTCTGCTTTTTAAAAATAAATTTGTATGACGAATGGGATAGAATAGAAACGTTCTGTTGTTTCGATTTTTCTATCACTTCAATGTTCCTCGTGTGTGTTTTATGACCATCCAAAATGAGCAACACAGGGTCATCCGGTGTTGGTTTGACTTTTTGAACCAAATGATGAAACCATGTGTAGTTGCATCCATCCTGATGTGTGCTATGCACATACTACTAATCCAGGTGGAGGATTTTTTATTAAGACATCATTTGCGTTGGTGGAAAAATGAAAAAAAGGAGGCATAAAAGTGCCGCCGGCACTCATTAAACCTTTTGAGAAGAATTTTAGGTACTCGACTTTCGACGAATGGCAAACCCTTTTCATCTACATTAAAAATTCTATCTTCTTTGCCATTCTTGAATTTATGTTTTTGTAAACGTTTTCCAGAAATCAAAAAATTTCGAAGTACTTTCCTTATTAAAACCTTTTGCTCGATCTATAAACCTCGCTGTTGGAGTTCGTATACTAATACTTTTGTTTTTATTAAAAAAAAAACCTACAATAAGTAGCTCTCAGCTGCTTGATGATCAGATGAATATGGATTTTTGACGTTGTTTTTCTTAGCTAGTTGATAGGCCAGGGAACATACGTCTCGTCGGGTCAATCCAGAGTAATTCTTCTCCGTGTTGATGATACACTTGGTTAACTGTTCTTTGTAATTTCTTTGACGAATCTAAATAGCGTAGTTTGTGGGACATCAAAAGTACCTGAGGTCATCTTATACACTATTTTCATTTCTACAACAGCTTCAACAGCTTGCAACATCTTTGCATTCTCCTATTGTTTCTACTCCCCTTTTTCGACATTTTCCTGCTAAAAAAATAAACCGTTTACATGAGGAAACGGTTAAATTTAAGGATGCAGGTATTGTGGAATATATTCCACAATATCTGCCACGACGTATTCCACATTACCAAAATGTCACTTTTTTGTTAACCATTATTTTAAAGAAAAGTATTATTTTTCGGACAAAATAATTAACAGTTACTGAAGGAAAGCGAAGTTGGTACTACAAAATGAGGTGATTTTTTTTTACCTTTACGGGGAGAAAGGTTTATTAAAAAATCTCACAAAAAAGTCAACCGATCGCGATTTGACAAATGTTCGATCAACCTGTTAACCGGGCGGAACGTATAAATACGTCAAACGTAAACAGTATCGAGTACGGGTAGGACATATGAATACGTCCTTGAAATATATGTTGTGGCCTGGAATAGGCGGGATGTATATTTCCGAGCAACAAAAGTATTAGTCATCCATACATGTCTCGACGTGAATTTAAGACACGGAGGGAATCAGTATCATTTCGCTATTGAGAATGGTAGATGTGACACTGGAGCAGTGACGGGTACGTACTTACACTTACCTATTTTCGTATTTTATATTATTTACTTATATTTTTTTATATTTCCAACCTTTTTATTTAAGAATACATTTTTCTAGGTATCCATCAAAATGAATGAAACCGATTTCAGCGATGACGAAATCAATGTACCGGCCGCGGCAGGTAGAAAAAGGAGACGTATTATGAGTACGTCATCGGAGTCATCTGACAGTAATTCGAGCGATACTGAGGACTAATTTTGTATTTTCCTTTGTGCTTTATATATAAATAAACGAAAAAAATATATTTCATAGTCTTTTCATTTATTTTAAGCATTAATAAAAAAATAAAATAATATGAAATTACATCCTCCGGGCGTGACGTATTGACACGTCCTAGTAAAAGAGTTGGCGCCCGTTGTATGATGCATAATTCAAAACGGAAGTCCCCGGTTAACAGGTTAAATAAAGATTTGTATAGATTGAATAGATTTCCGCTTTTACAGATTGGTTCCTTAATAATATTTCGTATTGTAGTAGTTTTACACATCAACGAGAGTTGTCATTGCTTTCATTTAACATTTTTGGAGAATTCTACGTTAGTAGCATATTCCACATTCGTTGCACTTCCCCTAAGTTAAAAGAAACTATTTTTAGCATTAAAAAACATAAATATTAACAATTAAAGAGTTTTGTTCAAAATACAGCGAAAAATTAACAGTGTAACAAAGAAAAAAAGGTTGCGAACATTGCAATCAACTATCTTACATTTCAGATCGATTGGAAAATAAATGATTTTAAATCAGGGCCGGTCCTGTGCAGGCGCAATTGGAGCAGTCCACTCGAGGCGGCGAATTGCCAAGGCGCTGAGAGTACCTAACTTTAGTGTTTTTTAACGCGTTTAGCGCCTATATAATATTGTATTAAATTTATAAAAACATACTATCTATGGATGGCTATCGAACCCGTTACTTCCCGACCCGAGGACGTGGAATGGAAATTCGCGGTCTCTCGTTTTATATTCTGAAAATTTAGACTTGTCAAAATTTGGAAAAAAAAACTCTTTGGAGCGACAAAACATTTACCTGCGTCAGGCGCTGTTTGGCTCAGGGCCGGGCTTTGATGTAAATAGCAATTTTCCACTAAAACATCTATTTTGATTGATCTAGCTTACAATGTTTCTCAACATCAATTGTCGCCAACCAAAAGAAAGTTATTACACTGATAAGAATAAACGAGCGGACGCGAGAAACAATGAGTAATTCAATTTATTTTTAAAAAATAACGATATGAAACAGGATATCGTAAGTGCTAATAGCTCGCCTTATATTATTATCCTTAATCGCTTTGTATTGTATCAAAAACCAGCATCGATAAGAGTATAATTATAGGTAGCATTGCGCAATAAAATAGTAACGATGTGCACGTGTGCAGATATTATAGTTTAGGATTGGTTTAAGTTTACTTTCCTTTGTTTTCCTTCTAGAAATATAATGCTCACAAATTTTATTTTACATTCAAATCGATAAGCAGCCTACAGTTGTCTTCAAGAATGACAGTGTGCAATATGTGCCCCACATATAATGCACAGAACTACAGATGGCTGCAGCACCCCTAATAATAAGCAATTTAATCCTTTTTTTCATATCATATTCAAAATGAAACAGTCCTTATATCTCATATGTATCATACGTACTCCGATTTAAGTATAATATAGGGCGACATACATAAAAAAGTTTGTGTACGTGTGCAGATTTCACAGGACACTTTGCGCTTAAGGTTTTTCGTTTTCTTCCAAATATTAAAAATCTCTCATTTTATTCGACCTTCAAGTCGGCCTGCGGCCACCACTGAGATCGGCCGCCTGTGTTCGTCGCAAGAATTGCACATATGGCTGCGGCGCCCCTGGCGATATCAATGTGTCTGAATCATCTTTCTGGTCATATTTACTTGGTAATATTGCTACATTAGCTTTTGCATTACATTCAAACTAGGAATTAATATCTAATAATAGAAAATAATATCTGTACAGCGCCCTTGAGGTTTTTTTTTCACAAAAACAACGCTATGCAAATGATCCAAATATTATTATTATTATTACTTACTACAAAGTTTATTTCACAGTCTTTATAATATTTTGAATTTATCTCTGCATCAAAACTCATAAAATGCTGTAATAATTTGATTATGCTTATTTTTATTAATGCACATTTTTTTAATCAGATATTTAATAAATAATTTTTGATAAAAAGATACCAATAAAAAATCGTTACAGCTGTCTACCGAAATCCATTAATTATTGGAAAGCGAACATGAAAATAATTATTGTTTCAGGGATGTTGAAAGTACAATAATATAATTATTGAAAAAAACGATGGTGAACAACTTTAATTTTATTTTAAACATAATTTTTCAACATACATATGGATTGCGAAACGAAAAAAAACAGTTGAGTATATTAATATAATATGTTTAAAAGGAAGGTACTTAGATTTTCTTACAACTAAGAATAATAATAATAATTACAAGCATATTATTTAACTGATACAGTTAAAAAAAAAACAATGCCCCGACATAGTCTAAATAATAAATTAACATGTTTTTGTTATTTTGTTCCAAATATAATCCAAAACCATTTCGAAAGTTTTAAAAATAGTGCTGATAAATAAGTCATATAAACTTTATTTTTATCATTTTAACAATATGTTCATTGAACCACAAGTTTGTAATATTATATACCATAAACACATAAAATAAATACTTATACTACAATATAATATTATGATCGAGATCATAGACGAGCGCTTTCACGATCTGTTTATGTATGTACAGTGAATATGAATTTTGAATATGCACGCACAAGACGAATGTTCGGTCGAATCAGCCGCTACAGAAGTGCAATACGCGATGGTGTAGGAATAACGTTGGATATTTTGGAACAACAAACTATATTCTTATGTATGGGTACATATTATTGTTTAATCACACGATTCCTTCAGTACTGAGTAATACCCCTAGCTCTAGTAAAATAATAATACGATTACTGGGGGAAAGCATGGATTGACCCTTAAATGCACCCTTTCTAATGTGAGTGTTAGATCAACAATATTTCAAAACGCTGTATATCTAAAAAAATATTTTTAATGCTGATACTTTATGACAAAATTGAGAATTGGATCTATATTCTATATATATTAATGGCCAAACCGCTGAAGTATCTTCGTTTAAATTATTTTACATGCAGACTTTTTGAATTCTGGGATGTTAAATAATTTCTGTATGTAACATATCTCTTAGGGAAAATATAACATTGCCTATGTTATATGCCTTAAATTGGAATACTATAAATACAAAAGAGAACAATCAACCATTGACTCCTAACAAGTTTACTTCGACAGCTCGCTCAAACTAATGAATTCCTAAGAGGCACTCTGAAGAAAAAAAATATTATTTGCAAAACTTAACATTCGAAATTATTTTCATCAACGCTTAAATTACACTGAATAATAATAATTAATGGAAAACTGTCGACTTCCATGAATTCGTAATAATTTTATTTGGCATACTAAATATTAATCATTCAAGTTTAAATGGACACCTATAATGAACATTACATAAGTACATATTATGTAATTGGTACTAAGTACGCATTTGAGTTTATATGCCACAAATTAAATGACTCATCGCTCATCCGGCTGTGAGATTCCATCATCAACAAATAGCATCTTTTTTGGATTCATTACTATAGTGTAGATTTAAAAAAAATATATTTAACAACCTGTTGATCGATGGACAAGAGCCATCTTCAAGATGTAGATAATATCTAATATGGAACGTTTTCGAGAAATAGTCCGCCGTTGAGTATATTTATCACATTTAACATTTTGGGATATCCCATAATGAACTGACTACGGCAGCGGGGCCATGGCCATGGTGGAGGAGTTGCAGGACTCCTCCGAGTCGGAGTGCTCTGAGTGGGAGTGGGGGCGCAGGCTGCGGTGCGTGCGCATGTGCCGCGTGATCATGTCCCGGCGGCACGCGGCGTAGGGGCACTGCGGACACTTGTAGGGCTTCTCGCCGGTGTGCGTGCGGCGGTGGGTGGCGAGGTGGTCGGAGCGGGAGAAGATCTGGCCGCAGGTCACGCAGCGGTAGGGCTTCTGGCCCGTGTGCAGGCGCAGGTGGCGCGTCAGCATGTCGGAGCGGGAGAAGCCCCGGTTGCACTTGTGGCATATGTGGCTGCGGCTGGGCGAGCGGCCGCGGTGGCGCGACGCCACGTGCTTCGCCAGGCGGTCCCGCTGGCTGAAGAGCTGGCCGCACACGGGGCACGCCCACGCGGTGTCCGAGCCCAGCGGCATTTGCTCCACCACGGGCGACACCTGCAGGTTGTAGCGCGCCGCCACGCTCTCCCGGGTCGTTGGCGAGGCCACATCTCCACACACAACTGGGTAGGCGGCTTCTGAACCTTTCGGCAAAGTGGGTCGTGATAAGCGCCCCTTACTTCCTACGGATTGTTTCGGTTCGGATTTCACCTTCTTGCCTTTAGTTTCAGCTACACAGCACCCCTTAACTGATAAGTCCAGCGGTGCATTTTGGTATTCTTGACCGTCAAGTGGTTCCAATTTGACCTTCTTTACCTTTCTTGGCCACGTCTTTTCCACCTCGTGACGTCCTTCGCTTGTCATTTCCTCTTTGAATTTATGCTCTCTGTTAGCATGCTGTTCATTTATTCGATTTGGGTTGGTATTTTGACAGTTGTAGCCGGAGTCGTGAGGTTCTTCGGCTGAAAGCGACGAACTGGATACATTGAAGTATGGAGTGGTTCCATATGATCCGGAAGTTGCCGTGTGTGAGGCTAAGGGAGAACGATTTCCTTTAAACGCCACTTGCGGACCAGCGGAAGCCGACTGAGCCAAAGTCAAGAAAGACGGAGGCACGTTGCTGGGAACTCCGTACATAAAGTATGTTTGAAGGAAAGCTTTCCCCGATTCTGGTAAGATAGACGTCACGTCTGGCACAGTGGAGCCTACTTGCGGTATGGAGCGGCACATGTTTGCCACAGTCTGCGCGGAGTGTGGGATGAAGGGGTACGCCTGAGGAACTGTCGATGCGAGCTGGGGGGTCATCTGGAGGGGCGTAAGACTGGCCTGGGTATAAGTAACATTGTTGTTTTCTCTGTCAGCTAAGAGAGTCCCGTTTCCCAAAACGGCCAATTTGTCCACTACTCGGCTTAACCTTATTCTTTTTTTGGTGAAGCATACTGTTCCTGGTGAAGCATCTTCATTAGCCATTGTTTCGCTATCTCAAACAAATCGCCCAATACTGTCTCCTTACTGTGGATCTGTGAACAAATATGAAATAAGTTTTTTTTCTCTCAGATAATTGGCATTTGACTGTGGCAATAATATTAAAAATAACATCGCAATGTTTCGTGGAACACAATATGCACCATACTTAGAGGAGTTGAATTGTGATTTTTTCACGGATAATCTTATTCGCAACATTATTTTAATTTTTCATTATATATCTACTAACAATGAATGTTACACATAATAATAATGAAACGCCGCATCAGTTGTCATTAGTTGTTATACGAGTTTGTTTTTTTTATGATTTAACATGTATGTCATTTTTTTACATCTAGTAAGAAAGAATACATTTCACAATGTTTAAATGAACACAAAATAAAAATACACATACAAAATATAAGTAAAACAGAAAATATTTTTGATTTTCAGATAAAAGAACTAGTAAAAGATGACAGATAAACATGTTGAGTTGTGTTAACGTAAATATGTTTTCTTACGCAAATTTAATTGATACATCGTACCTATCTATAGCATACTCTACATAAATAATCCCTACAACTATTAAAAATATCAATAATAACAACTTGATTAAGAAAAACGTTTCGTAACAGGCATAGAAATAAAGTACACAAAGCGATATAAATAAAAAATAACATTTTTGGGGTCGAAAATATGTTTTTTTTTTTATTTTAAACTTTTTAAATTTGAAGGGAAAAATTAAAACGCCATTATTTTTTCTGTGCAAAAAAATTCTTCGAAAAAAAATATTTTTCGGGTGGGTATATTTCAAAATCAAATGTTATTTTGGTTCTCAAAAATTGCAAGAAAATCGCATAACACACAAAGGTCGATACACACTCCAGCAAGTAAGGTTGGAAAGCTGAACGTCGTGCATAATTACCGATATTTGAAGCACGAATAGACGTCTTGCCTTGACTGCTGGTTTTTGGATGAACGATTAATTTTCTGAAACAAAGAATAATTGTTTAAATATTTTGATGGTTTACTTCAAACATATCAATAAAATTGTATTTGTTTTGTATCTAGTACTCCTTTTGCCAAATCAAATGGCATATGTTAGTTTGACCCTTGGGTGATATAAACATACATTGTGTGTGAATGGATCTACAACCCTGGAGGTCATTTATAGCATCACTTCATAACATCTTTACTTTGTACTTATTTTGATGTCATTTTTTAATGTGATTGAATAGGTATTGACGGTTACATAATGAAATTATACAGGCGGAAATTACACGTGCGTAAATTACAAGGCGAAAATTACATATTAAATAAATGACATACATTAAAAATTTAATATAAAAAAAGTTTATTTTTATTTTTATGAAAAATAATGTAATTTCCGTTGTGTAATTTATAATGTTGTTATAATGTCCTGAAAATATAATTAATTTCTAAAACTATTAGCCTAACGATAAACGCATGTACTTGCAACCACAGGGGATAGTAAATAAAAAAATAGTAATTTTAGAGGTTTCGATTCCTTTGCACCGAATGAAGATTCAATAGGTAGGTAACTCTGCCCGTAATTTTTTTTATACATATCTCTCCAATACATAAAACATAGAATTATTTTAATTGGCTTTACTTACAAGAGACAGTTTTCAAATGTTTAATATAATATATATCTTATTGTTATTAATAATAGTTATCGATAATAATAGGATGTAACATTTTGATTTTAAAAACATAAAGGGAAGGTAGTTCTTCTATTGGTTATTTTGTTTGCAGTCTCTGTCTCAGTCTCGATTTTGTTATTGTTCGTGTACATTTATTTTACTTTTTCAAGTTGGTCGCATATTTATGATGTGTTGTTATTAGCATTTTTTTTTTTACAATAACTCCACACAGGAGGCCTTGAGAAAAACAATTTCCCTCAGGGCCTATGTCATCTTTGGGGATGCTGTGTGGAGGGTTTTTTTGAGGAAAGGAAGGAGTGAACTTGGGTCTTGAAGAGGCCCATGTTGAAAGAGGGAGGAAACACAGAGGCCGGCAAATCGTTCCATAGCCGAGCTGTAGAGAGAAAGAGTCGTAAAAGCGACCCGTTCTCATGTATTGAATTTCAACCGTGTACAAATGTTGGGCGTGCGTTTGGCGAGTTTCCCTACTATGCACCGGTGCCGAAGGGATCAATGACGCAAGTTCCTCGGAGCATCTTCCATTGAAATACCTGTAGAACAAAGACAGCATTCCCACCTGACGTCTGTGCTCCAAAGTTTGCAATCCGTTTGTTAAGGTAGGAGAATCTATCGAACGGGCCGCCCGTTTCTACACAGAGTCAAGGGTTTTTTTCAGGTATTTAGGGGCTCCAGACCAGAGGTGGCTGCCAAATTCAACAGTGGGGCGTACTTGCGATTTGTACAAGGTCAGCAATTGTGTACTATTGAAGTATCTAAGCATGATTAAAACATTGTATTCCTAACTCAGTAATATTACTTTTTTGTTTTAGAGACAATTTTTATATCAACAGTTTGCAATTAATAATACATGTAGAATATAAAAAAAAAAAAAAAAAATATATATATATATATATATATATATATATATATATATATATATATATATATATATATATATATATATATATATATATATATATATATATATATATATAGACTTCCTCCAAGTAACTGTTTCTCTTCTTATAATAAGAAGAGAAACATTACGCCTTCTTTTAAAACGAACGAATACAAAAATCTATTACTTTAAATATGAATTGAAATTAAATATAGACATGTATTAGTATCTATTTGTATGGCAGATAGGTATTTGGACACTTTGAAAATAAGTTTAGGGCTGTCACCGACGACCTGTTGCTTTTGACGATGGCAGTCACGAATAAGGTGCTTCAAGCTAAGCACCTTGTTTACAGTGTAAAAAAAGCGCGCATTAACAATCTCGAGATTTCCCCATACGGCTGCAGGACGTACCTGCTGCATCTGACCACTGTGCCTCGGAGCCAACTGTGTGTCCAGGAGTGGGTAGGAGCAGGAGTCGGGACTTACAGATCCATCCCGCACGGAGCACGTGACGGGGCTTGCTGGAGCTCTCCAGCACCTCGCACTACACTAACACGGACTGGGCGGCACGGGGACGGCACAGGGGCGGCACAGGGACGGCACAAGACGGCGGCACCCACCCACGCCGAGATCCGGCTACGACTGCCGCCTGGCCGGATAGCTGTCCGGCCGTACACCTGCCGGCGCGCAATACTTGTGCTCACAAAAAATTAACTGTTCACCAAAGTTCGACCAGTTTGTATCGTGGGAGTGTGTGCCGCGGCTACTCCCGCATACATGCAACCCTGGGGTGACCACGGCTCTCCGCGCTCCGGCACTGCGGGCCCCGCGGAGCTGACACCCGGGGCGACCTAACATAATGCTCGCGTTCTACGTTCAACACAGCAACTATTGGGACTTCAACTTATATTCGCGTTCTTCAACTTCAGCATTAAGTGGGCCTTAACTAATGGTCGCTTTCCATGTTCAATACAGCAACAAGTGATCAGTTGGAATGTAATCAAAATAAGTAGAAGTTCAAGAGAAAATATTTTTTTCTAAGCTTCACATATTTCTTACTTACTATCTTATGAAAAGGGCGCTTTAAAAGTTATCCATTAATTATAATTATTATATCTTCTGAATGATTCTTTAGAATGAAGCCAGCCGTTCATAATGCGCTCAAATAATAACCATATATATAATTTCCCACGAATCCCAAACCCTGAATCAAACCAAATCCCAAACTAAAGATACAACTGTCGCCGAGAAATAGACCTTTCCCATAATCTTAAAAAAATGAATAATGTCACCACAACCATTTTTTAAAAATATCTCTCTCAGTCTAACTATCTAGTTAAATGCTCTGTATCTTACAAAAAAATGCATTCAGTCTATCAAAATAAGATCAATGCTTAGTCCGCCTAAATAAGATACGGAACTTTCGGAAGCATCGAAATACCGCTGATAGCTTCGTTGCCACCTCTTTCCCTTTCTCATTATTGCCGCATGCAACATACCTAAAGTTTACAATGGAGCTCTCGGCGGCGGGGTTATAATAATATAATGCGATATAAAATAGTTGGCTCTTTAGATCCGCAGTGATGGACAGCCGATTCGTAGCGGTTGGTGGGACTTTCGCGCGCTCGGCCGAGGAGGCGCGGGGGCAGGGGCGGGGAGCGGGTGGGGGGGAGGAGAGGCATAGCGCGGGAGGTGACTTGACCCAATACTCGTTCGGTTATCAGATATCTATATATTTTCTGAGCAATTTTTCGAGTCGTCAGAAGACATGCAACATAAAATATTATGTACCAATACGACAGTGAATCGACAATCACTCGCAATCGTAATCGATTGACTCCGTATTAACTTGTTTGTCTACCCCGCAGCGTTAGTTTCGTGTGAAAATATTATTGAAAGTGTGCAGCAGGCGAATTATTGTTAAGACCAATTATGAATGCTTACTTCAATCCTCGTTATAACTTGAGTATTCCTAATTTGTCATCGTCTGCACTTCTGATATTCGAAGATATTCTAGAATTTCTTTCTCGAATTATAAAATCTTCAGCATTACTTTAATATTATGTAGGCAATATCAAATACTCACATTATGTGAAAGTACAAAAATGAGTTTTTATTTTATTTTTTATAGTTTTTGTGTTTAATTTGTAGAACTCCATTTTATATTTTTTATATATTTCAGTTGAATTAAATTCAATATTATTATTTTTGAGTTCTGCTATTTTTAGTTTTGTTTTCAGTGACAATAAATTAAAATTAATCGTTATAACGCATTATTATATTATGTAATTACCTATTTACTAGATATTATTTCATTGTACATATTAATATATTATTGTCTGAATTACTTGAATCAACATATTTAAGAAAAAGGTGCTCTACAACACAACGACACATCTTTATAAAAGAATTGTGTAACATAAAAGTATCACCCTTGAAAGACTTTAGCCTATTTGGTGATAGGATTTGAATAGCCAAGTACTTGCCAACCTTCATCTTATCTTCTCCTTTCCCTCCCTAGAATTTTCAGCCTCACATTATACCCCAATTGGAGATGTCATAGTCCTACTGGTCCCAGACGGTTGGGAGCAGTTGGGAATCCTGTGCGGTATTCACTATAAAAATATATACATTTAAGTTGGGAAAGCAAAAGAGCTTAAGCGACACATTGGTCAAAATGAGTTAAATATGCAGTTTTAATAAATAAAAAAAACCTGCATCAAATCATCTGACTCGTTAAATTCTGAAAACTTTTTTGACCCTTCAGCCAACTTGTGCAAATTTACATTCGAAATGTGTTAATTTATTGATAAGAATGACTAGTACAATAATAAGGTCACTATAAAATTCCTAAGATTTGCAATGTATTAAGTTGTAACATTATAATATTATTATCAAAAGTATGTAAATATTCGTAGTCTCTGTAAACAAAGATTTTTAAGAAACGATAAAAAGGTATTGCATTGCCCAAATAAATAAAAAATCACACGGGTCGGAGATGTGGCGACTTTGTTTACCGAAACATAATGTGTATAGGATTACATTTAATTTACAAGGAGTTCATTTAGAAAGGGTGATATTATATTTCATATCGATAAGCGATTTTTTCCTCAGCCCTACACAATAAGAGTCGTGACTGTGAGACAAACAGGTGTTGGATGAAACACAACTTTGGCGTGAGAAAACAAACATCGACGCCATCAATAATATAACATATGACGTCACATTCTGATAAGAATCGATACTTGGATCGGCTTCAATCTTTTATAATATAATAGTATAGACATGACCTTGTGTTGTAGTTACCTAACTAACCGCACACTACAGACACAGAGGATACAGGATACAGGCCTGCTGGGAAGATACTGCAAGTTTTGTAAGCAAGCCTAGTATAAATGTAAAAGAGCATGACTTTTCGAGTCAGGAGTCAGAACTGTGGACTGTGCACCGGCTGAAGGGCCGCATCAAGTATTTAATTATGTCAACGGGTCAAAACGATAGCGACTTCGCGGAAAAAAAAATAATAAAAACATACTAATAGATAACGTTAAAAAAATCGGTCGCTATAAAAAAGTGAAACTCGATACAAAAAAATAAATCATTTTTTGTCAATAGTTTTTTTTTTTAAATATAACGCGACAGTTGTTTATTGAGATTCTTACAATACTTATAAATGAATGTAAATTAGTAATGTTAGATTTATTCGTTCATATTATTAAAGCTTGCCCGCCACTAAAATAATTAAGTGGCGGACGGTAATAATTTTCCATGGTCCACTGTAGACACTGACTGGGTAGGTATGAGAATAAAGTATTTTAGCAGTTTATATGTTAGTGCTTGAAACCACGGGATAAATCTAGATTCAGCGACAGTATAGAGGTTTTCAGTGCACTGTTTTGTGCAAGTTTCTACCAAAAATACTGCCAATCACAGACCCTGCATTCATAGTCTTGCCGCTGAGAGCTCCCTTGTAGGTTGTTACCTTCCTTTCTGTTACATGGCTCGTTTACGAGAAAGATAGAGAAGTTTGAAAGGAGCTATCAGCGGCATAACTTTTATAAAGTTAGCAGGGACGTGCAGCTCACAATCGCTAGTTTCGTCTAGACAGTGCGCGGCTACGCACGCGAGCCAATCTCAACTACTAAACAAATAATTTAGCTAAAGGGCAAAATAAAATGTTTGAAGTCAATGGCAACCATAATAATATATTTGGACCTTCCCATTAACGTTCAACTATTTATTAACTTATTTGCTAGTTGGGAATGGCTCATGTGATAGCCTCGCCGTGTCTGAACGAAGCTACTGACTATTTGGCGATTTCAAATAAAATAATAATGAGTAAAAACATTAATATTTAAATAGTAAAAAATAAAATTTAAAGTACTATTTCTAAACTAGAAAACAAATATGAATTACAATAAAATATGAATCCCTTTTTTTTGGCAGAAATATTTCTAATCTTCTTTGGAAAGGTCTCCGCAATGTTTCTGTGACTGCAAGAGAATATTTAATTAAATATAAGCGATATCCGCATAAATATCGTTATTTTCAGAATGAAAGTTCCATAAATGAAAGCTACCATTTAAATGTGACGGTACACCCACGCTGCCAACGTGTGTGCACATCACTATGTTAAAACGTTGGCGCAAAATCCGAGAAAACCGACAGTGTTAACCATGTTGTTAATTGTTTTCTAAGCTACACACTAGTACTGTATCAAAATATATCTAGCTGTTAGAAATAACAGCTAGATGCCGCCAACGTCTAACGCTATTGACGAAAATTTGCGCTAACAGTTAGATATTATTACTAAAAATATTAGTACCTACATACGAATATTCTTCCAAACGAATACCAAAATATCTAACAGCTAGATATATTATAACGACGCCTCGTATTGTCATGTACCTATTATTTTAGTCTTTAAAAAGGTGTAAAGAGTGTGTGCGTCGTCGACAATATTATACGTAGTTTGGAATAATCTTTTGGTTATACTTCTTCTAACTAGACATCTCTGTGAACTTTCCTATCCGAAACGGCCGATACGTAGCGCCTAGAATCAAGCGACGAAAATAATGACAAGGCAAATATATCTAACAGCTAGTTACATTATAACGACGCATCACATTGTCATGTACCTATTATTTTATTCTTTAAAAGGTGTAAAAGTGTGTGCGCCGTGCACAATATTATACGTACTTTGGAATTATCTTTTGGATATATTTCTTCTTACTAAACATATCTGTGGACTTTCCTATCCGAAACAGCCGATACGTAGCGCCTAGAATCAAGCGACGAAAATAATGACAAGGCAAATATATCTAACAGCTAGTTACATTATAACGACGCATCACATTGTCATGTACCTATTATTTTATTCCTTAAAAAGGTGTAAAGTGTGTGCGCCGTGCACAATATTATACGTACTTTGGAATAATCTTTTTGGATATATTTCTTCTTACTAAACATATCTGTGGACTTTCCTATCCGAAACGGCCGATACGTAGCGCCTAGAATCAAGCGACGAAAATAATGACAAGGCAAATATATCTAACAGCTAGTTACATTATAACGACGCATCACATTGTCATGTACCTATTATTTTATTCTTTAAAAAGGTGTAAAGAGTGTGTGCGCCGTGCACAATATTATACGTACTTTGGAATTATCTTTTGGATATATTTCTTCTTACTAAACATATCTGTGGACTTTCTTATCCGAAACGGCCGATACGTAGCGCCTAGAATCAAGTGACGAAAATAATGATAAGTAAAACATATATAACAGCTAGATATATTATAACGACAATGTCTTTTCATCGAGCTGTTGTTATTTTACAACAGGGGATTATTATTATTAAAACCAATAGGCTCGTTATTCATTATTTTTGCTAGTTAGTTTATGTCAATCTCCTACTCGTTTAGTTTGGCGCGTTTTACTCGTCGTGCATTCGATGTGTTTTTTGTGAATTGAAGCTGATCAATGGTGTAGTTGTCTAATGTTTTCTTATTTTTGTTTCACGGCCAAAGTGCAAATACCGAGAAAGCAAATAAATTAAGTTTTAGTAGACAATGCGACGCAATATATTATTTTACTTTTTACTATTGTATTTGCATTATGCTCATAATTCAACGTCTAAACTTAATAATAATAATAAATGGATACATTTTATAGCACCGTTTTCGTGGAAAATCACCTCAAGGACGCTTTGTGTACTTATATGTAATTTAGAAAATATAGTATATTGGTAGTTTGCAAAAATAGTCAACGTCGGCGTTATTTTCAACGGTTATATTTAACAGTTAACAATCGCCAACGATAACGGCGTTGGCGTTTTTTCGAATTATATTTAACGCCCAGTACTACTACACACAATTGTTTTATAATGTAAAAACACTATGTTTAATGATAAATTTTATGGGTTTACAGTTTATTTTTATTTTACAAAGTTTTTTTTTAAATTTATTCAAATATGTCAAACCACAAAGTGATTGCTTTCTGCAAAAATATGAAATTAAATTGCATTGTAATTATTTTTTTATTAATTTACTTCCTGTCAAGAGCCTAGCTAGATTCCAGTAGGACACTAAATCGAATTTTAAGCTTGTCAAATAACATTCTCGTATAAATTATTTGTACAACGTTCCCGTCAATAAAAAAAAAAAACACTGGGTCATGTCAATGCATTATTATGGTATTAAATAGTAAGGGTAAACAATTATATTCAATGCCTGGAATTGCTAATAAGATTAAATGCAATGTACCTGCGCGCTCCACGCGTTCCAATGTCATATTCAAAGTGGTTCATTGTAAAACAAATTGCAAATAAAACTGATGCTTGATAAGACTGCGTAATAATTACAGTTATATGCTATCTAATGTGAACATCTTCAATTGCCACCGATAAATATAAGAATTTCATAAATTAACGTTTTTTGACAAAACACGTTGTGGTGATTTTCTTATAATTTTTCATTTTTTTTATAAATTTAAAATAAAGTTTTTTATATTTATTTTACAATTAACTACCTTATAATGCTAACATATACATCTTTTCTGAAAGTTTCGTATATTTTTATTTATTTAATACGTATTAAAGATACAGTCATCACGAGGAAATCTATGGTTATTGTTTTTTTTTAATTTGTGTTTTCAACATGTATTAAATGTTATACTGCAAACTGATTCCCCATAAAATAAAACAAATAAGTATGGATAGTGTAAATACTAGTACTTTTATAATGCTTTTGTCGCAGTGTATTCTGTTTATTTTTATCTTAATTTAATAATCTAAACAAATCATTAGATACGAAGAAGAAAACCTGTTAATTGCCTTTTCGATAACATAAGAATAGATAGATGTGCAAAAATATAAGTTTTGGAGTAAATTGAAAATGTAAGGTCTGGTGTGTATGAAATTTTTTTTTAAAACCATTAGAAAAACAATACGTACATATTTAAATGGCTATTCATTATTTTTATGTCATCAAGAGAGTAATATTCGAATGGTAGTATAAAAATATTGTATCCGTTTTCTAGAACTCATCGAGATGGTTAAAAGAGAGAGCCACATTCTTATCCAGATCAAAGGTCCTAACATAGTGGTATCATCATTGGAAATCTCGTTTGGATCATTTATTAGTTTGATGTTAACGCAATTTTATTATTCATTTGATGATCTTCACCAAGTGAGGCACCTTTCAATGGCACACATGCGGGAATAAGAGTAAAGTGCGAAACTAGTGAGCATTGAATGATAGGATAATAATACCCACGTGCGCGCTCCAGCAACAATGGAGTGCAGTCGGCCGGCGGCGGCGGTGCGGCGTGTGGGTGCGGCGACGCGCACACGCTCTCAGGCCCGGCGTCCCGACGGCCGTCCATCGCGGGCGTTTGTTCGCTCCTTTTTATTTCTTACGCGCCTGGCATTTCATCGACGGAGCGATAGTCCGAAATAGACGCGGATTCCAGTCACCTTAGCACCGTTGTCTCGAACAGGTTCTATTTCTATAGACTCACACATCCAGAGGTAATAAGGCCGAGTCCTTCGACACGGGTGTAGTATAAGGACTTTTTGACTGAAGCCCATTCGTTTTAAATTTATTAATTTGCAGATCTAAGGATGGCGATGGTGATCGAAAGAAAGATTCCCAGAATTTTCGACTAGAACGTGTATGAAATGCGACACATTTCTAGAAACAACGAAAGGTTCTATAAAAAAAGAATCCAATGTTGAAGGCAGAAAAGTGAAAATTAAAATATATTTTTTTAACCACAACAATATGGTTATGTACCTAGTCTGGTGGTTGTAAAACATTTAGATAGTAGGTACCTAGATTTGAAAACGAGTAAAATTCACAAATAAAAATATACAAAAACACGTTCAAAATAAAAAAGTTAATTTGCTAATACTTTTTTAATAGGGCGCAGAACAAATTCGAAGATTTGTAACTCTGGACAAACCACATGAGAGAACTTCACTACAAAGCGGAGAGAAGATGCCTATACTGTAACATCCATACTGTCTATCTTAACTTGTGTGGTCATTGCGTTAGATAGGCCTAGTTCTGACTGACGAGAGACTCACATCGATGTCTTGACAGTTCAAGAACGTATATAGTTCTTCAAATTTACAAAGTTAACTGCGGAAAGTCATAAAATCTCAAAGTAAGTATCTTTCTCTATGGAAGTCATGTGCGATCTTTAGATTCAAGGTAGTACTAGGGTGACAACATTATTGTCTTCCACGAAGGAATTGAATCGTAAAAACTTCCGACGCAATAATTACTTCCGGTACTATCAAATTCAGACCATCGAAAACTTCCCGGTTGATGGCTTTTATTTTTCAACATTGCTGTAGTTTTGAGACGGGCCTAGTGGGCCCTGATGGGCGAAAGCTCAAAAATCCCAAAGCTTCTACTGCTATTTTCGGACAATGAAACAAAGCAATTTTATTTTTTTTAAGATGTTCCTCCTCTCCATCCCTACCCCCTCTCCCCTATCCACCCCCATCGAGTTAATGTTCTATCTCTCTCCAAGGTATTTTTTTCCATACCTTGTTTAATTCAGTCTTGATGACGGTTCAGACTGAACCGAAACTAGTTTACGATAATATTTTCATGGCGTTACACAAAACACATTTTAAAATTTTAAATCAAAGTATTTTAAGAAAACCCAATATAGCAACAGCGAGTTGTAATTGTTACTTTAGATGCTTAAAAAAATATTCATCACGTCATACAAAGAGAAGGAACATTAATTAACTATGGTTATAAAGTAATTTTATAACGGCAATAAAATAAGTACATTTTTGAAATTTAAGAATATTTTAAAACACACTAAAAATTTACAGAATAGATCTAGAAAATTATATCATTTAATATGAAGTTAAAATAAATTCAAAACAGTACACAAAAGAGTCAACATTTTTGAAAGGTGACAATATATCGAACAAATAAAATTATGTACATGACGTTTATGATTATGATATGAAACACTGAAGAGATATTATAAATATTTATATACGACTCAACTAGTTTCTGATTTATTTCCGCGGTCGACCGAAGTGTTGTTTTTATAAAAAAAGCGTGGAAGTATTAATCGTTTACTTAATGAAATCACAATATCAATAAATAAATCATTCTTGAGGATTTAGACATCGAGGTTCGTTGAATAGATTGTCTTTCAATTAGGTAGGTAGATAATATTTTACAGCAGACCGCGACCGCCGCTTGGTCCGACCTGCGTGGAGCGCGGGTGAGCGGCCCGCGATTGTTGCTTTAATTAGCAGAACAGTGCAAGCACTACCGCTGCGCGAAATATCGGGATTTACTTGACGCAAGTGCATCGTGCATCGGGTGCACCTGATTAAAGATTGTCAATATTTTACTATTTTCAGAGACAGCAAAAAGGTTTTGTCCGGAAATACAACTGGGAAATGCATACAGAGTGTCCTGTTATATTTATTTATAATATTTTAAAAATAAAACGATCTTAGAAAACATACTCGTACTTACAAAGCAACCGACGGGAATTACAATATGTATTTTGAGTTTATTCGCATAGAAATAATCCATTTGAGATTATGAACTTGTGTACATGTATATTTTATGTTTATGACGTGATTTGTATTTTTTTTAATATCAACACCCTTTCTCCTTCTTAGTTCTGTATTAATATTTTTAAATTGTGAAACATATGAGACAATATACTAATTTTAGTCGTACAAAAATAAACATAGAAATAAATGTTAATTTGTATAAACTTGGTCCAAAATATAATTTAAAAAAAACTTTGAAGTTCTATGTCATGAAAAACATTAAATATAATATAAATATATTTATGTATATATATATATATATATATATATATATTTATAAATATAAGAGTGTTAATTGGTTACTTATATGAAAGTAAAACGTAATTATATAACAGGCACACCTAATCGTAAACAGTGCTGCCATAATTACCCCAGTAATACAAAAATGTTTCTTAGTATTTAAGGTTGCTGCTTTTAGTATATTTTTCTGTATAATATTTGAATACCTTAGGTATTTACCACACAGTGGACGATTATTAAAGTAAGTATAATAATATTTTATAGTAGGTATCTCTACTTCACTATCCTGTGAGTGAAAAGCAATGTATATTTTAAAGTGCGCCTTCACACTGTACGTGAATGCGCAAAGTACACATCATGAAATTTAAATAAAAGTATGTTTTGTTTTAAACCACTTATTATTAATATATATACACGTGTCAACTAGTTTCAGTTGAAGCCAACCTTCTTCAAGATAATATAATATGAACTGTCATTATATATGTTATTATTATATGCACAGTATAATATTGTCCTGAAGAAGGTTGGCTCCTATCGAAACTAGTTGGCACATGAATATATATATATATAAATGATAAAGTGTTTAAATTAACTATAAGAATCGATATAAATATGTATTGCATTGATGAATTAAAAAGTTACTATAAAAACCATTTACATCTCAGTTGTATCGGGTATACATTTGTACGTAGATAATAAAATACGTAACAAGGAAACAAGGGTGCAAGTATTGGTGCGGTTGGATGGAGGGGGGGGATGTATTGAGGTCGCCTTTCCTCCGAGAGGGTATATTATAACCTGTTGAGCAAAATAAAATACTCGATGAACAGCTTTTACCGTGGAAAAAACGGAGGACTCAAATTTACACTAGCATTTATATTTTTTAACATTTTTTTCTACCGTTAATTGGTAGCTGGGATGTTATAACGATATATGCGTTAGGTAAGTACCTATCAATAACCAACTGCGTAGAAGCCTCTTCACCTTTTCTTACGTTGTGTATATCTTCAATCAGAATTCCAAATAACAAATCAATTGCGTGTGTAGAAACTATTGTCTTCTTTGGAATTAATTGTGATTTTGAAATAGGTATTTGTGAATTGGTAAAAAAAATACGATAGTTAAAAAAAAACAATAACATTGTTAACTATATTGAAATTAAACCGTTATTAAATTATTTAAAAATAAGTCGCTCATAAAAATTAATAAATTATTATATGCTAAAAATAAAAATAGAAATAGTACCTTTACAGATGTTCAAAATCATACGAAAAAAAAACAATTCAACGCTTGCAGAACAATAGCCAATAAATGTCGCAAAAAATAATTTTGTCGGTAGGTATATACCTACTAAAGATTACACTTAATTTTTTAAATATAAACACACTTGCATATTGTTTGATAAGGTACGCGGGTAATAATGAAATATTGTTCGGAAATTAAGCATCTATGGCTCAACTGCCAAATCAAAACATTGAATGGCTAACGGAAACTTTTCAAATGTGCGTCCCGAAAATGATGCAAAAAATATTTGCAGAATGCGGCAACTAATGATTTCTGACAAAATGCACACTTCCATAAACGTTATATATATTATAAATATATAAACATATTTGAAACACAAGTTTTTCTTAATCACACGTAAAACTTTAGAAAAAGTTGCCATTAAGTAGGTACAGGGTACTCACCACTTATTTACGAACTAAAACAGTAATCTTTCAATGTTAATCAGTAACCACGCACTATTTGATCCTGGTGGCTGGGCGGCAGGGAGCCGGGGGTGGCGTGGTCGCTGGTCGGCGTGTGGTTGGGGTCGGTCGGACCCGCGAGGAAGGATGTGTCTACCGGGAAAGCGTCCTGTCGACTGACTTGGCCGCTGACTGATGCGCAGCTGGAAGGAGGCGGTGATCCCTTCCTCCACCGCCCCTCCCCCGCGAGACCGCTGGGAAATGCAGACCCACACATCCCCCCTCCGCGGGTCTCCTCAACACGGGACATTTTGGGACTCGCAAATATATTTTTTTCATTTAAAAAATAAATTTAATCTGTACATACTTACAACTTGCCTTTTTAATACTGACTTTCGTTTTTTTTATATTATTTTATATTGGGTTTTAAACATTGATGTGCATTTTTATATTAATGACGTTTTTGTGCTTTGAAATCAATAAAAAAAATATATATACGAATACGCATACGTAAATGTGTTATTTGAAAAACGAATAGTTTTTTAAAAATCAATGAAGAAAAAAAAAATGAGTAAGAACCAATATTTTATCATGAAGTAATAGTTACAATGCTGAAAAATGAATAATTACTGGGTAGTATTTAAGGTGTTTAATAAAACAATATGGTACCTAGTACGTT
This sequence comes from Drusus annulatus, assembly GCA_022651775.1. Lineage (NCBI taxonomy): Eukaryota > Metazoa > Arthropoda > Insecta > Trichoptera > Limnephilidae > Drusus > Drusus annulatus. The sequence continues at coordinate 102,124 of JAGWCC010001110.1, forward strand.
TAACTATAGATAATTTTATAAATTTACACATTAAATATTAAAATATAAATATTTACATCCTACCTGTAAGGCAAAATTTTAAGCAAGGTTCCTAAAAACAACAATTATTCGATAATATTAATATTTATCAATGACTTTATTCAATTATATGGTTAAAACAATGACAGTACTAGAACTTTGCATTCTTTATTATGTTTCTAACATACCTACACAATTTGCTACAGGCGTAATGTATAGCAACAAAAATGATAATTTTTTCCCCAGGCAACTGTTGTTTTATTTGCAGAAAAAAGTTCATACTTACCTAACTAACTAACTAACTAACTAACCATCACGCCGTTTCCCCGCAAGGGTAGGCAGAGAGGACGGACCGCCATACAACTCTGTCTTGGCACACACTTCTTGCTTCATTTACATTCATACATCGTCTCATACATACTCTTCTGTTATTCTGACTCTTCACACGACCCGATTCAAGTATTTGATTCACTTGATCGTGCCATGTCTTTCTCGGGCGTCCTCGACTTCTTCTTCCATTCACTTTCGCATCATATATTCTTTTCACACTCCTTTCTTCGTTCATTCGCTCTACATGCCCAAACCATCTGAGCGTCCCTTTCTTAATCCTATCCATTACGCTCACATCAGCCTTGCATTCTTTCCGGATATCCACATTTGTAATACGGTCATACATGGTTTTACCGCACATCCGTCTCAAAGATCTCATTTCCACAGCATTCAGTCTACTTTCATCCTTCCTCTGCCAGTTCCATGCCTCACTGCCATACATCAGGGTTGGTATAAGCACTCCATTGTGGACTGCTAGCTTCGCTTCTTTGGACAATTTCTTATTTGCCCCAACAGCGTTCAGTCCTCCATTAATGGAGTTTCCTGCATTCACCCTTCTTTCAATATCCTTATCAGCCTTTCCGTCTCTTGTAAACATACTTCCTAAATACACGAACTCATCCACTTGCTCCAAGTATTCATCATTCACAACTATATTGCACGCTGTTCTCGTACTCTCTCTTTCAAACACCATCACTTTGGACTTGCCACATTCATCATCAACTCATTTTTTGCATACATACTTGGTTCATCCTAGACACGAGAAACTGTAGATCTTCCATATTGTCAGCAATCAGCACCGCATCATCCGCATACAATAGGCAACATACTTTCACACTGTTCATTTTTCGCGCCCAAGCCCACACCTTTCAATTCTTGCATACAATTATCCATGTACAAATTGAACAACCACGGTGACATTACACAGCCTTGTTTTTACACCTTTTGTGATGTTAAACCACTTCGTAAAATCACCGTTCACTCTAACACATGCAACGCTTCCTTCGTACAAGGACGCGATTGCCTGTATAAGATTTGTGTTAACTCCATACATGGATAATACCTTCCACAATTTGTCCCTATCAACTCGATCATACGCCTTTTGCAAATCGACAAAAGCACAGAAAAGTTTCTGGTTTTTTGCCAAAAACTTCTCTGTAAGCATCCGCAATGAAAATTTGATCCATGCACCCCTTCCACTCATGAAAGCACCTTGAATGTCCCAAATTTTGTCTTTTGTTTTCATTCTTACCCTTTCAATCAATATTCTACCATACAGCTTGCCAACTGAACTTAGTAAGCTTAGCCCTATGGTTCCCACATTCCATGCGTGACCCTTTACCTTTGTACAGAGGCATGATCACAGCCCTTCTCCAATCTAATGGCGTGTAACCCTCCTCTAAACACTGGTTAAAAAGTTTGCACAGCCATGTGAGAACTACACGGCTATCTCCTTTAAAGTATTCAGCAGCGAGATTGTCGAATCCAACAGCTTTACCATTCTTCATGCATTTAATCGATCTTTTTATTTCATCCATGCTGATTTCGACAACATTCACTTCATCATCATTCATACCTGATTCGACACTGGGAACACTGTCGCTTGGGGTGCTTTCAAAAACCTCTTCGAAATATTTCATCCATCTTTCTTTTTATTTCTTCCTCATTTGTCAACATTTTTCCATCTTTCGATTTTACAACTTTCACGCATCCGCTTTCTGGGCCGTTTCGGGACTTCTTGACCTCCTTCCAAAACAATTTAATGTTTTCTTGGAAGTGATTTGTCATTTTTATTCCCTCTTCTTCTTCCAGGCGTTTCTTTCGTTCTTTCACTCCAACACTTACTCTTTTCTTGCATTCCTTGTATACTTCTTTCGCTCGATCCCTCTCCGCGCTAGAAGCACTGCCAGTCGCTATCAGACATAACCATGCTTTCTTCTTCTCTGAGACCAGTGCTTTAATCTCGTCATCCCACCATGCGTCACCTTTCTTCCTACCTTGCGTGCTTATTCCGCAAACCTCTCTAGCAGATTCGCATAGACTCACTTTTATATGGTTCCATGTTTCCTCTATGCTTAGACCATCCATTCCCTTCTCATTCAATCTTGTATCCATACATTTCTCATACTTACTTCTCACATTATCGTTTTGCAGTTTTTCTATTTTGACTCTTGTTGGAGTCGACACCGTTTTACCTATTTACTGTTAATGTCAGTGAAACAGCACACAATAGTTTCTAATGTAAAATAAATAGATTTTAATATTGTAAGTAAAAACGAAAGAAAAAAATACCACGACTCTCGAATTGAAAACCCCTGCCGTTAATAATATAATGACACCCCATATTTCACCCTCTGTGAAATCTGCGGAGGTATTTGAAAGGTCCCACTACCTTTACAAAAAAAAAACTAATTAAATCGGTTCTTATTTGTGAAGTGAAGCACACCCCTCCGAGCAGCTCAGAAGACACCGACGTAAAGGATGCACCCGAACTAAAGGTTAATATTTTTTGGTGGTTACCTACCTAATTACGAAAAAAATATGTTAAGAAAATAAAGCGAAATGCAAAAAATAATTGTTCTGCTATTGGCACCAGCTCTGGCAACAAGCAGTAACTCACGGTTGTTATTTTTATCTTGAATTGCCGATGTTTTATTATTTTGATATTTGACATGAAAGAATCATGAAACATGAAATTTCGAGGTCCATCCTGGTGATTTTTCATATGTCGATATTAATCGAACCCGAGTCTACCAGCGCTTAGTTAAACACCTCGCTGATATATATCTTTACACATTTTCTGTGCTTTGCTAAGTGAAACGGATATGGTTTTTTTAAGTGGCACAAAATTATATAGGTTTATAATCACAATATAATAATAATATATTTCGTAATTAACAGTATAAAAACTTAGCCATGACGTTTACTAATAGTAAAACCTCAGCTCATGTTGGAAACTAATATAGTTTTCTTTGAGGTTGTTGCCAATTATTAATACTTTGTTTGTTGGGTTGATAAGTTATTAGAGCGCTTTTAGAGTTTTAAAACATCCTTTCCCTTTGATTAGAACTTATGGAGGCCAAACATTATAACACTTAGCAAATAGAAACTAAATTAAAGCAAATAGAATTAAACTGTAGAAATCAATAATATATATGTGTATATAATTTATTTTATTTTATTTGTTCGTAGAAAGCAATCACTTTGTGGTTTGACATATTTAACGAAAAAAATAACTTTCTATAAGATGACAGATTTAATTTAATTTTTTATGACCGACCGGTTTCGCTTAGCCTAAACATGACTAGGGAACAAAATTAAACCAAACAAAAAATACATCTGTATGTACGAGTATATAACCGCACACTATGTATTTATTTATTTTTGGTTTAATTTTGTACCCTGATGGTGCTTAGGCTAAGCGAAACCCGTCGGACATAAAAAAATAAAATAAAATCAGTGGTTTTGCACAAATGACGTTTTTCATTTCTTAAAAATATATATATTTGTTCTTTTATCAATCAATGTTACATGCAGCGGTAATTAGGTAAATATCGTCAAATTAAAATTCATACGTCACTCGTGTCCTGAATATATATATATATATATATAGAAAGGGACGCTTAGATGGTTTGGGCATGTAGAGCGAATGAACAAAGAAAGGAGTGTGAAAAGAATATATGATGCGAAAGTGAATGGAAGAAGAAATCGAGGGAACCCGAGAAAGACATGGCACGATCAAGTAAATCAAAAACTTGAATCGGCTCATTTAAAGAGTCAGAATAACAGAAGAGTGTGTATGAATGTGAATGAAGCAAGGAGTGTGTGTCAAGACAGAATTACATGGCGGTCCGTCCTCTCTGCCTACTGCTGCGGGGAAACGGCGTGATGGTTAGTTAGTTATATTACATTCCATGAACACGTTTTATTTTAAATATTACTTTGTTTCAGTGTTTACTTGAAACAATGCGTTGTTATTCTTTGACTAGTCGATTATTTATCTTAACTGCAAGATCGTATTCTAACACCATAATATTGTTATTCAGTCGTTTTTTATGAACAATACGTCCTCTATTCGGCAGTATTTATATTAAATTTAATGTGATATGGGTATAATCATGAATGACTACTTCAAAACATAATTACGACTCTTTGCAGCTTTCAACCAACTTGGACACAATAACAGCATTAATGTCAAAGCATTTGGCATTTTGAATATTGGTTGATTCATAACGTTGAATGTACTGACTATCTGATTGTTAGTGAAAAATGGAACGTGTGAAGCTCCTGGTGAAATGAAAGCTAGTAGATAGAAGCTGATGTAGACAAAGGAAATGTATGGCCCAGAATGTATTTGCAACGTCGTCATCGCGACACATTAACAGGATGACAGGACTGGCGGATTGTAACCAAAATCAGAGGTGCGTCTGAAATGTGAAAGGTTAACAAAAATTACATTATGTAGGTGATGGGTACCTATAAGTAGGTATAACATTTATGTTTAAATATTTCAGTAGCGTGGACAAATTCTATGGCACCTAAATTACTCACTCTATTCGAGATGATAGCCAATGGAATGTAATTTTTTCTACGCGTTTGAATTTTATTCAGAGGGTTGTGATTTGATTCCCATGCAGCGCACAAACATTTTGTCATTTTTATGTGATTATCACGCTAGAGTCCAAACTGCCGAAACCAATGGAACTATTGCACTCTCTTTCTTATGTTGTGAGGCTGAAGGAAGTGTGCAGGAAAAAGAGATGGGGAAAATAAAGGTTGGGAAGTACCTGGCTATTCAGATTTGATCACTAAACAGGGCAAAAATTAATTCTTAGCAATGCTTAGATTCTGAATGGTGGTCTTTCACCAGGACCTAAGATTATTCACCATTCTGGAACATGTTAATTAGAGCAATTCATTATAAATTAACGTTATTTTCATACGCCGAGTATCGAATCCGCAACCTCTGGTCCGAGGCCAAGAAGCTTATCGCGTTGCGCTGGAGTTTGCCATGCTAACATTATTTAAATACATACATGCTTCCAGGTCTGGAGATTGTGGTTTATATTTAATAAATTGATGAATTTTACAAAATGGCAACAGGTACTTACATTATTTGGGTGGTCTAGAAAATATATAATGATCCGCCATTTGACTGTCTATGATTACTTAAAGCATTTTTTGCAAATTCTAATAGCACTGTTAAAATGTTATACAATTAAACCTTAAACCGCATAAATAGTATTTGTCTTGAGCTCTATGGAGAGTGCAATTAGTAAACAATTAATTCCCGTGCAATGTGTCTGCCGTCCTTGATATTATATAACCGTACAAAAATACTTCCGAAATTATGGCAAACCGCGTGCAAGGTCATTACGTATTTTAGTGTGCACTCGCGTTCATATGGTAGGCAAATAACTTGCAGATACGACACAGGCGTACACATCTGTAAATGTGTTTTTAGATAAAATACAACACACGTAGTCGAGTCTTGATTAATTATTCAAATGGGCTTTCTGACAGAAGAGTTTTTATAAGTAAAATTGAGTAACTGCTGTTTTTTTTTATGTGGATTCCGTACAATAGTCTCGCAAATCAAGGGTAGGAAATGGGGAAAGAAAAGGCTGGCAAGTACCTGACTATGTAGATCTGGTCCCCAAACACGGCTAAATGCATTACAAGCAACGTTTTGATTATGAATCATGGTCGTTCACCAGAGCAATTTCGAAAGTACACATCTACCACTGATCTTTGGAATATCCTGTTTTTGGTAGGCTTTTGATATAACTGCCGTATTCTGAAGACCTTTTTATTGATATGTACATACTGATATACTTTTTAGTTGTGGCGCTGTACTGTCGCAGGTGATATTTTCTCGAGATAACATTTTTTTTCAATTATGGTCAACCTATAAAGACTTATTTAGAGTATATGACTTTTTTTCCAAAGCGTGATAAAAAGCCTCTCCTCTCGGTATACTTCACAGCGGGTATAGTACATAGTAAATTCATAACATGTCATGAGTAAATAAATGACCCGCAATTCTTACAGAGTCGTTGTTCACCTCTACCTATTATAATTTGTGTTCAAACTTTTAGAGTTGATATTGATATTGGTAACTCTTGCATCACGCTGATTATAAATCATAAAAAAACGTACATCTGCACTAAAAAGGCCAGAACATGCAAGCAAATATACACTCATAATGTCAACATATGAGTATATGGTATACCGATAATATACACTTGATACAGGAATCAAACTGAAATCTAGGAAGTATTTTTGCATTTCTGGGGAATCTGTAATTTGGAAAATATCGGCTGAAATATGCATTAGCGACCAAAATGTCCAAGTATGAAGATGGATGTAGTAATGGGCGGGAGTTGTAGGTATACGTAATTATACTATCTGGCGTGCAAAGTCAGCGCGATAACGTGTTTATCTTATTTTTTGAAAACTGCAAAACGATAGTAAGCCGCAGGACTCCGGGAAAATTGTGGATACAAGAGTAAAATTGTTGAAGTGGTCATTAATGTCGAAAAAAGTCTCAAATGTGCATTTTTTTATATGAATACCGCACAAAAGTCTCAACTGCTCCCAACCGCCTAGAGCCAGTGAGACTATGGCATCCCCAAATAGAGTATGTTGTGAGGCTGAAGGTAGTGGGGAGGGGAAGGAGATTGGGAAGAGGAAGGTTGGTAAGTACCTGGCTATTCAGATCTGGTCACCAAACACGACTAAAGCCATTTCAAGCAACTTTTCGATTCTGAATACCACCATTTTAATTTAATACATATTCTTCGATCCATTTTTTCAAAAAGTAAAAAAATCGAAGAACACACAAAAACGTGACTAACCTTTCCAGTTGTCAAAAACAAACCGCTTATCCAAAATGTTTGATAATGCTAACATATGATAAACATATGTGCACCAACATAACAAAAAAAAATCGAAAATCGAATGTACACAGCCCGCGAAAATTAAAAATTCACCTTTTCTTTTGAACAGGCCATGTATGTAACTTATAACGATTGACACTGCTTTATTTCAAGTTAAATGTATTTAAGAGAAGCTGATTTTCGGATAAGTTATTGATTCGATTTTATGTATTTAACAGGTTCCAAAATCTCCAATTAACAATAATTGACAATTTACAAAATACTGTTTTACTAACTAATATTGTTATGAGATAAAAAAATGCTAAAATTTGGTCAAATGTAGCACTCTGTGGGGTTTTAAAAAAGTCATGCATTCAATACAACGTCATTTTCTGTTGGGAATCAACTATAGGTCAACGCAAGTAGTATTTTCTGTTCCAAAAGTGTTTTTTATCATGAGTTATGAAGCTTTTGAAGATAATATTTGATTCTTGATAAAAAACAAGACGTTAAGCCAGAATGTTTCTTGTATTTTTAACATATATGTTTATTTACTGGCAACATTATTAACTGATTTATTAAGAGGCAAAATATTGGATTTATGGTTTTGAACAATATTTTGATTTTATGCGTGAGAAGTAACTCGCCTTTATAATCAACCAATACGACTAGATATTTTGGACACATGGGCAGTTAGTCACCAGTGCCATTGGCTGGTCTCTAATAACTCCTAACTATGTAGATTGTTCTACGAAATTAAGCGATCAAAAATAGCAATAATAAGACCAGGAATCAATGCAAACTAATCAACCTGCATACAATGGCAGGCCACATAAAATCCTTCATAACCACTTATTATAAACTTTGTTAAAAGTTAACTTTCCATATCTCCGACTATTTTTGCGGTGACTCACTCGAGTGACTTCCGATGTTAAAGACACTTACCTAAACACAATGGAAAGACAACACAAAACAATGCTTCGATGTGTTTCTTTGTGTCAGCATTACAGGATGCCTGAAAAGACGTCACGTTAACCCTCCGCTGGCTGAATACTACGCCGTAACAGACTGCAGATGTACGCTGGGGCTCACTTGACGGGCCCGGTAGTCGGGGGGGGGGTCTAGGATCGACGCAGCTCTGTGGGCACAATTTACGTGGGAAGCTAAGGAAGTAACTTGCAATTTGTGAGGCAATAGTCAAGCGCTGTAAGAGATCTATTATTTAAAATATCCTTTTAAAATATCTTATTTAGGGATTTATATTGAAATACAATTAGGTTATAACACCCACCTGGAGGAAAACGTTTGTTTTAAGTGAACCAAGAAAACATAATGCATGTGTTACGTAGGTAATCAGATTAAGAGAAGTCTAATGGAGACAAAAATATTAATAATGAAAATTAAATAATAACTTTGTACAGACCACAGATTTTATTTTAATTTTTAAGACCGATATTTTTCTCTTAGCCGATGCATCATCAGGGTACAATATTAAACTAAACAAAAAATACATAGTGTGCGGTTATATATACTCATATATACAAAGTTATTATATAATTTTGATTAAATATGTCAAACCACAAAGCTTAAAAAAAATGTTTACGAAAATAAAATAAAATCGTTTCATCCATCGGCTATAAACTATGATAGTGTACATAAATTAAAAGTGTTACAAATGATAATTATTAGTTCACACTGTTAAGAAACGCAGTATTTCGTAAAAATAAATTATAAATATTTTTAATTTCCTATTTACGTTTTTATGGTTAGCAGCAAAAAAACTATGAATATCTACGCTTTTTTTAGAAGGGTGACAAATATAAATAGTTACATTATTTATTTATTTATTTACGTTTACCTTTTTTAAACAAGAAATAAAATTAAGCCCCTTGAAAACGAGTCATAAAAACCAGTTGATATTTCATAACGTAGCGACGGTTTCATAGTGTTAGTGCTATGGTATCGAATATTTCAGATGGTAGAGTATTTAAACATAGTCTTATTAATATCAAATAATAAGAGAGATGCGAAGCTTTATTATCTGTAATGGTCTAAAATCTGGTATTCAGCCGTAGAATAATACTTCCATATTATATTGTCTCTACCTTCTACAGGCCCGTGCCTCTACACCGTTTCCCACTACGCAGATGTACGTGACCCGCACCTGTGACGTATCGGCATTGGGCCTACGTGGGAAGCGAAGGTAGCGGGACTGGTGCAACACCTCCCCATCTCCGCACTTCCACAGCGTGTGAACGGATTTAGTCAAATTCTGCCCCCCACATCGGAGGACAAAGGAAGCAGGGGAAGTCACCCCATCGCACAAGGAGCCATTGTGAGCCCCCCCGAGTAATTCCGATAGACGATCGTCTGAAAGAAAACTGGTATTGCACAGAGACAGGGCAGGCTTAGATTTATACGGGGATCAAAATCTTACGTTAGTACCTACGCACTACGGCTTTTAAATTTATTTGTGTTTTTTTTTGATTTTATTTTAAATTGTATTCAATTTTCAATCAAAGCAATCACTTTGTGGTTTGACATATTTAAATAAATTAAAAAATAACTTTGTACAAGACCACGAATATTATTTTATTTTTTATGACCGATCGGTTTCGCTTAGCCTTAGCATCATCAGGGTACAAAATTAAACTAAACAAAAAATACAAAGTGTGAGGTTATTTATACATACAGAGGAGAACAAAATATAAAATAAAATAACAAAACAATGAGAAAAAAGAAAAAAATATATAACAAAGGAACAGATATAATATGCATTGAAATAGACAAAACGTCAACTGAGAAGGTGATTAAAGAATAATGATTAATTAATAATTTTATGAGTTTACAGGAAATATACCTATATTATATTCACTTTGTTTATTTTTTTGAAAATTAATAGTTTTCTACGGAATACGTGTGAAGAGTAATAATTGAGAGAAATAATAATTGATTGTCCGGTAGCTGAAAGAATCGAGTTCCGAAACCCTTTCAAAAAAATATGTTTAAAAAATATTTATCATTTCATCTTAAATATTATTTAAAACCCCCGGTGAAAAACAACCACTCAGATTTGAAATGAATTTTCCTTTGTTTGAACACAAGATCAGAATCTGAACATTAACTCCGGTAACTTCGGATCATCGTGCTTCCCCTATAAGTATAGTGCAGTGAAGTCAAAGCAACCAGTCCTGCCCTGATTTCGACTGGGGTAATCTTGATCGGACGCGAGTACCCGGCGAAAGGACGAGAGTTGAGTGAATGCGAAACACGAACTGTAAATAATGTAAAACATTATTACTGTTCGTCGCATATCATTAAGTAGTGTGGGTAGGTACTTAGTTAGGGGTACCTACATACTTATCAACACTATTATTATCATGAAGATTTAAAAAAAATGATATTCAGTTTCTTTTCCTAATATCGACGCGTTATTTGTCAGTTCTCAGTAACAATAATTAATATTTCATATTTTACCTTCTAAGCGCCTTTGATGTGATATTTAACAAAATGACGCTACGAAAATTAGCCACGAGGTTTTTGATCTTAAGAATATGAAACATTGATAAATTTGTAAATCAGTGTGGTATGTCGGGTTTCTCTTTTATTATGTAACCCCTCAAATAAATATTTATTAATCATTATGTAATTATTAACTTAATTTATAATTAATTTATTTTTACTTTATTCATTTACTTACTTTTTACATTTATCTTGAGTTAAATTTTCAAAGGAAGCAAACACGTTGTGGCCTGACATTATAATTAAATTAAGAGTATATTTTATTTTAAACCACTTGGCATCAACCAAAAACAGTTGACACATGTACATGTACAATAATAATAAAGTGGTTAAAAAAAAACTTTTGTTTAAATTACCTTAGGTTAGTTAATTGGGTGTTCTTATGTAAATGATTATATATACTCGTATATACATGATTTTTGCGTCATTAGTTGTCGGCGTAATTAATAGGATCGAGAAAGGGTCGCTTAGATGATTTGGGCATGTAGAGCGAATGAACGAAGAAAGGAGTATGAAAAGAATATATTATGCGAAAGTGAATGGAAGAAGAAGTCGAGGACGCTCGAGGATTACTACTAGTCTAGCCCTTGAAGTGATCCATCCGATTCCTACGTCGTCTGTCTGTTGCCCTACTTCCATTTATATATCCTTCGAGGGTGATTTTCGAAAATTCTGTTACCTACTTGTGTAATCCTGTAATACTCAAATACCTGATAGGTAACCAGACTACTTTGTACTTTATGAAACGACTTCACAAATGATTCATTGTTTATTACTGGCGTTAACAACCTCCAATCGTAAATTTTTATCTTTCCTCCAACTCTTTAACTCCTAATTGATGACTGAAAAGCTAATAAGAAGATCAAGACGCGATGCAGTAGCGAGGGTAATCTTTAATTTAGCCATCACTTCTGTATTTCAGTGTTTACCTAATGTTCGGTACCTACATTCCGTCTAGTAAATAAAACGAATCTTTGTCTGCCGACTTGCAGTTTCCATTGCGAATTCGTTCTGTTAATAAAGCCCCATACTCGAAGTGCATGATAATAAAATATTGCAGAAAGACCACGCCTGAACGTGTTTTCAACACTAAAATATCTTACAGCGCTTCGTCAAATTACATGCACAAAGTACAAAGCCCTGAAAGCACGCGCACCCTTATAACGCAACGTTACGATCATTGCCTTCGCCTACCTTCCGTTGCACTGCCCTGGAGGCTCTCCTAATGTGCACGTACGCGGTGATATATTTGAAATTATTGAGGATAATACATTGAATCTTACCTAACCAGTAACCGCCGATGACTAATTGCAACGTAAAGGCTTTCTCGCCCATACAAACGTTTTCATTTTTTTACATTATTCGTAATAACCATGAATACAATGCCTTTAACCTTCGCCTTCTTGCGTCTTGTTAATATTGATTTATACAAAAACACATTTTCATAAACAAAGAAAGTATAATTTTTTATTGGAAGAGCGCACGAAGTCGCAACGAAACGATAATCATCTGTTATATTGAAATCTTTATTTAAAACTTTCGTTTTCAGCTAAAAGCTTAAATTTATTGTCCATAGAGGAATATGCATAGAATGCAGTAGGAGCGAGATCGCTGAGGCATATGTGTGTAAAATCACCAAAGGCTGTATTACGAATGAAGAGATTCGTGAATACGATGTACCATAAGCGTCATGAACAAGCGTTTGGCTGGCATTCTTATGGTGGAAAAGTTTTTTTTATCAATTCATACCTATGTACCGTACGCAATTGACTAAAAAGTATTTTTTTAAATAATCTCGGAAGAAAATTTAATACTGTATGAACTTCATACAATTTGCTCTTAGAATAGAAATCGCGGATTGAGGCTCTCTTTCTCTATGACTTTTTTTTCTATCTATAAAAAAATATTTTTATTGAAAAATCTTTTATACTGGATTAATGGAAACAGCGTTGAAGATAGGTGAAACATAAAGGGTTGGGATTCGATGTGAACATAGTATCATCTAGTTTTTAGGTTCTTTATGACTTTTTTTTCTATCTATATTTAAAAAAATTGATTGAAAAATCTTTTAAACTGGATGACTGGATACAGTGTTGACGAAAGGTAAACCAGTAAGGTTTGGGATTTAAGGTGAAAATAATATTATCTAGTCTAGTCACTCATCATAATGTTTTCATTTTCAAGTAAGATACTTCTAACTTTTATATTAAGCCTAATAAATGAAATGTGGCATTTGAGCCATTTCAAGAGCCCAACATGCATACGTATCTATCGCACATATTCCTCGTTTCTCTCCGAGTCGTCTGTAATCAGCACACCTACAGGTACCATTCAGGTACAAATCGACCGACGTGCTTTTCTCATTAACTTTTTCAACGCTTTGATTTTGAACCAATCACCAAGACCGGTTTTAGGCGTGGGCGACGAGTCGAATGCAAAGGCCCAATACGGTAAAAGAACGTAGGCGACAGAATAGTATGTCTATAACCTGCATGACTTACAATATACCTACCGAACACTCACCACCATATTACTATGTGCATGTTGAAAGTTGAAATGTGTACAATACATGTATGTTAATAAACTTCACCTTTGGAGAATTAGTTAAAAATATTCGGTAGGAATGTTGGCCATCTTACAGTGGGTGAGAAGAAGAGAGCGTAGTAATTTATTTTACGTGATTGATAGCCATACCTTTTGCGTTGTAGTTAGAGGTATGTAGGTACAGTAGACATAGACAGTAGAGAATTTCTACGAGAAATTGAACGGCTGCCATATATGAAGTTTCTATGACATATCTTACACCAGAAATATTGATATTAAACACAATATATATATTTAAATACAAGACACAATAAATTAAGCATCAGCACTCAAAATGGCGCTAAACGTCACATTGTAGCATTCTAATACAAGCAATACTACAAATGATTTATCTGTAATTTTTTTATAGATAGTAAGGAAAATTTCTAAGGTTTCCAATGAATAAAGTGTTTAAATTTTAATCTTTAAAATTCTATGAAAAAGGTAACATAATTTCATTAAAAGGTGCAATTTGAAAAATAGCGAAGGCATTTTTGAACGTTTCACCTAAAATTCCAGTGTGTATTAAAAATATAGAAATGTATAAAAAACCACTTTTGTAAATTGCCATCCCAACACAGGCTTATGCCTAGTGGGATGGGCAATTATACCAACCAACAAAAAAATGTGTTGTTAAGTAAAATAATAAATAAATAAAGTATTTCATAAAGAATTTAAAAGATTACAGTAAAATAATTGCATTCACTGAAAACCTTAGATATTTTCCTAACTACCGATGTAGAATTAACAGATACATAATTTGTAGTATTGCTTGTATTAGATAGCCAAAAAGTGTGTAGTTTTGGGTGCTGACCCTTAAATATGTAAAAAATATTCACGAATTAATAATATACTAGCAGGTGACGCACTGTCTTCGTGAAGTAATGGGATTCGATTTCGGCCGAGAAAGTGTTACATAAATACACAAGTAGTAATAGGTTCATGGAATTGTATGGTTGATATTAAAAACCAATTTATTTATACTATACAACTGTATCCGAAACCGGTTGGTTCTAACTGAAAGTAATAAGATATATTCCTGCAATTGAGTCTCAACATATATTGAAAAAAAATGAATGAGTCTGAAGATGTGCGAATTTCATATCAATTGGATACTTTCTTAGTATTGAATACACTAAAGTAATTAACTATATTTACTGTTTCACTAATCACCACTTAAAACACCAAAGATGGAGGATACACATGTTTTTCTCATAAACGACACCTTTAAAATAAATAAGTTACAACGGAGCTCTCAGTGGAAGTGGGCAGAGTAGTAAATATTCTTTGAATCGTCCTGGATAGAGACCAATTGAAATAGCTTTTTTCGTGTAGGTGACTAGATCTGAATAGCCAAGGAGTATACAATATTTCTCTTCCCTATCTTCTTCCCCTCTCAAGTTCACCTAGTCTCACAAAACAACTCTAATGTGATTGCCATAGACCCACTGGCAATGGACAGTCGGAGATTTTGTGCTGTACCTAATACTTCTCATCACATAACAAACAAAAAAGCTGTGACTCATATCCAATGGCCTTGTTTGACAATATGAAATATCGGATATAATCTCCCTCTTCCCCATGACTCATGACGAATTTAACAGAAAGATATTATGTACAACAGTGGGAGGACTATACACGATGTGTATGTTAACCGATACGGGTATTTTTTAAATCAATGCATCGTCTACTGAAACATGTCATTGCATGTGTAGGAGCTTCTTATGGGACCAAAACAGAAACAGCGGTTTGTCGTAAGTGCACGACAAGAGTTATTTTCTGTCATGCTTTATTTAAAGAACAAGACGGCCTCTGCGGTCGAGTGGTAAGACGCTCAATTACAAATCCAAAAGTCACGGGTTCAAACCCAGCGTGCGAAAATTAAATTTATTTAATTAATATGTGTAACTACACATTTAATTTATACAAAACAATTTATAGTGTATTTGCGGCACGTTCCAGAGTGGTAGATACTCTAAGTGTAGCCCTGGCCAAAGACCACCATTCAGAATCGAAACGTTGCTAGAAATGGCTTTAGTGGTGCTTGGTGATCAGATCTGAATAGCCAGGTAATTCCCAACCTTTCTCTTACCCATCTTCTTCCCCTCTACGCTACATTCCACCTCACAACATACCCCAATTGCAGATGCTATAGTCTCACTGGTTCTAGACAGTTAGAAGCAGTTGGAACTCCTGTGCGGTATTCACTATAAAATATATATATATATATTATATATTTATATTTATATTTATTTATATTTATGTTGGAAAAGCAAAAGAGCTTAAGCGACACATTGGTCAAAATGAGGTAAATATGCAGTTTTAATAAATAAAAAAAAATCTGCATCAAATCATCTGACTCTCGTTTAATTCTGAAAACTTTTGTGACCCTTCAGCCATCTAAAATATGTGTGCCATTTGGAAAAAGCCTTAACTCAAGCGACACAAATGTAGACTTTTTGTCACTTCAGGTGTTTCATTAGGTTACCTGAGTTAACTTTTTTTTTTCAAAACTCAACCAGGTACTGAAGACTTGAATTCTATTGTAAAAAAAAACTTTGAAATGCTCTGGTGTAAACTTCCCCAAATGGCGCTTCAGACTTTTTGCCTCTCCGTCGACGATATATATCATGACTTAAAATTGATTAAATTTAACTTCCGCACTGAAAACGTACGACTAAACTGAATCTTTGCATCCGTTCCACCTTCCGGACGGTCGCAGAGTATAGTTGATTTCGTACGCCATACGCCACCCCTCGATCGCCAAAGCCAAGGAAAAGGTGTCTACTGCAGTGTGGGGTTGAGCACAGTGGACGCGATTCTAATAACGAGCCACAGAGCGGCCGGCGCAGGGCTCCCACGGTCCCGCGAGATAAGGGGCGGGGGGCTAGCAGTCGCTGCTCGGTGCCCCCTCGCCTTGTAGGCCCGGTGTGTAGGTCGCCCGATATGGGTCCACTTTTCCCTTTGGGGAGCCTATAAGTCTGTAAGGACGACTAGCAAACATGCCGATGCTAATCACGGCTTTATTTGTTTAGCATGTTTACAGGGCCAAGTACATGCATACATATGTTGACGGCCTCCTTGGTCGAGTGATGCTTGGCAACGAATCTAGAGGCCAAATCAGAGTTCGAATCCCGGCGTGCGCAAATACATTATATTTAATTATTATGTGTTATTTCACATTTAATTGGTATAAAATAATATTTGCGGCACGTTTCAGAATGGTAGATACTCCAACGCCCTGGTAAAAGACCATCATTCAGAATTGAAACGTTGCTTGAAATGGATTTATCCATGTTTGGTGACCAGATCAGAACAGCCAGGTACTTCCCAAACTTCCTCTTCTCCATCTCCTTCCCCTCTCCACTACCTTCAACCTCACAATATACTCCAAGTTCGCTACCGAGTCTTATAACAGATTTAAAAAAAAAACTGCTTCTGAAAATATACAAGTATACACTGAAGACAACTCACTTTATAATATTCTGCTTTAAAATGTTTGTAGGGTAGATTCTTAATTCTTATTTGGGTTTAAAAAAAAAAAAAAACATATTTTTAAAGTTTCAGTCTTCATAATTATAGTATTTGTATCTGTTTGTACTTCAAAGAGGTGGTCTGTACCTAACACCCACATCGGCACCAGGGTTTAGGCCTTACCCAAATTTCTAGATTGTTTTCTTCACAACTTTATAAATTAAATATAAATTATTTCTCAGTTTTAATGTCTTTTGTTAAATTTCAAATTCAATTGAAAACTTTTTCCATAAAAAAAAAGGATCTGCCCTATCACGTCATTTTAATTCAGTTACGTCACGAGCTTGAGACATGAACATGTTTAAAGCACAAACAAAAACATTACTTTGAGCATTCCCGTTTCATTTACAGAAAAACCTCTTTTCATGATTTTTCAAAGACAATTAAAAATGCGTGAGCCTCTCCATTTACACAATATAACACAAATTAAAGAAAGACAGCACTTATGACATATAAACATGAATATAATAATGATAAACATGCATTAACTCTATGATAAGATATTATAATAATGTCCTCAGATATATTAAATAAACAAATACTTCACGCCAACACTCTGCGGTGGACGCTGCTGGGGATGATGGAGATGAAATCTGATTTTTAACTCATTTATGGACTGTGAAAAGACATACAGAACAGAAGACTTTTAAAATAATATAGAAAAGTGGTTAAAACAAGTGTATTTTTTTACATGAAAATGATACAACAAAAAATTCTACAATTATTAAAGAAGTGATAATATATTACAAAAAATAAAAAAATGTTTAATATAAAATTCATAATGAGATAAAAAAAACCCATTCCGGGAAGGAAAAAGTTTTGAAATAAAAAGAAAAAAAATATATTACAGGAGAACCCAAATTTGAAAAGGGAGTACAAAAGCAAATAAAACATTTATACGAGCTACATTAAACTGATAAGCACAGAGATTAGTAAAAGTTTACGAATACCTACACAAAGAAATTAATACACAAATAGAGAGTTTAAAAAAATAATATGTTTCTGGTTTGAAAGGCTTTTGAGAAAATACCTTTAAGTAACAAAAAATGCT
>JAGWCC010001111.1:0-59775 GCA_022651775.1 Drusus annulatus
ATTGGCCACGAAAGGGTTCCCAAACTTGAAGACAGAGAGAGGTAAGAGGCTTTAGTATAAGTTATTCCAAATCGTCAGGCACTATCACCGAGGAAAACTTATTCCAGCTTACTGCAGCCGAATCAATTCAGTAGAAGTGCATTCAGATCAGTCACATATGTTTCGTAGGCACGACGTCGAATTGGGGGGCCTTTATTCAATGCCCCTCACGATGTGGCAAACTTATTTTTTTACCGTATCTTCGCAAGATTTGGCTGCTTTACGCATTAAGGGTTAGCACCTAAAAATATACACTTTTTGGCTTTCTAGTACAAACCATACTACAAATGATTCATCTGTTAATTCATCGGGGTAGTTAGAAAAATGTCTGAGGTTTCCAGTGAATATAATTGTTAAACAGTAATCTTTTAAATTCTTTATGAAAATCGTACTAGAATTTTAGGTAAAACCTTCAAAAATTCCTGTTTTGTTTAAAATCTGCACTTTTTACCGACATTTTAGTATATTTTCATAGAATTTAAAGGATTACAGTTGTAAAATTGTATTTTCTGGAGATCTGAGACATTTTTCTAACTAACCATAAAAAAAATTCAGAAACATAATTTGTAGATTGGTTATAATTTGTAGAAATGCTATGAAGTAACGTTTAGTGTCATTTTTGAGTGCAGAACCTTAATAATGCCGGTAGGAAGTATTACATAATTGATATTGTAACAATATTTAATATCATAATAAAACAACCGCTCTGTGTATTGCAATCGAAAATTTAGATTTTAACAAATATAAAATAAAGGTTTTATTTTTCCAGGATGCCCTACACCACGGCACTTATTATGGAGGTGCAGAGATTGTCAAACATTGCCCCAGCTGGGGTGGCTCATCGCGCCACCAAGGACACTGAATTGGGAGGCTACGTCATACCTGCGGTAAGAAAAACATCTTTTCTTATGTAGGTGCGAGTAAACTCTCCTACGTAAAATTTGTATTCCTCACAAGAAAATCAATTTTTGGGAGATATTCATAGAAACTTACTTAATTTGTTTTTGCGTTTATACTTTGTGCGCGATCTGTGGTGTTATATGGCGAGGGGTTACTTTATAGCCACTTAATTAGGTGAAGCAATTTTAAACTTATTTATTTTATTGTATATGCTCTTATGGGCTTTTACATAACTGTGCAGTAGATAATATAATATAATAGTGATGTAGAAATATATGGAGTAAATAATTAGCACACGAAGGCATAACTAAGTTACTAGAGATATTACAGTGGAATAAATTAACATCAGTATTTTTGGAAGAGGTATGCTATTATTGCCTTCTTTTTACTAGATTCAGTGCAGTTGAATATATCTACTATTTTTGCGAAGGAATTACCGAGTATATATATATACAAGAGAGTATCTAAATGACTCAGTCCTGATATTATTGTTACACTAAATAATTTTGGAGTTCTGTTAGGTACATGAAAGGTAAAATTAAGCTAAGTAAATAAAGGCTGTCTGTAATACCATAAACAATTTTAAAAATAAAAGTCAAATCGGAAATAAGCCTTCTGTCTAAGAGTTTTAATAATTCAATTATTTCATTATGTAATTGTAAATTATGGTTTCAATGTGTAGACCGAGTTTGTAGTTAATGTATCTTATAAATTTATGTTGCATTTTCTCAATGGAATCAGAGAATATCTACTGGTTCCGACGAAGCTCCATTGTTGTACCCTGCACAATGAACTTGTGGGAAACAGCAACATAGCAACGGTGAGATTTGCAGGTGTTTCTTAAAGGCGGCCAAGACTCTTCTAGTTAGATGATGATGATTATGATGATGATTATGATGATGATAATAACGAATTATTTTCAGAACACGATCCTGCTGACCCTGCTCCACGACGTCCACACCAGCCCCGTGTGGGGTTCCTCCGTAGACTTCTCACCGGAGCGCTTCTTGGCCTGCGACGGGAAGACGGTTGTCAGCCCTAACGCTTTCATGCCGTTTGGAACAGGTGTGAACTTTGAAATACCCTACGTTAGATTATCGGAATTTTCTCCCTATTTAAGAAGATCATTGTAATCTCGTCTATTATTTTTAATATTTAACCCAGAAATATAAAAATACAGCTTCGTATTATTACCGTGTACATAAATATTACTTCATCGGATAAATTCAAAATTAAAACTTTTTTAGTAGTTTTTACACTCTTCTATTTTACAACCTCCAAAAATATTGGTTTGATTTTAATTGATAGATCGGCGCACTTTATGAGCCGTCGGTATTAAGATGATGCTAAAGATGCGTTTTTTTTAAATAAAATAATAAATCCTAATTTAAAAATACTGACTACCAACAATTTAAATACAAAATATGCATTTTTGATAATAAAAAAAAAACATCTTTTTACACTATTTTATATAAAAGTGAATTATCCTATAAACCCCCCTTTAATCATTTTAATGAAACTGAAAAGGTTTAAAAAATAAAAAAAATCTTTTTTTATAGGTCGCAGGAAGTGCGTTGGCGAAGTGTTGGCAAAGGCCAATATCTTTATGTTTGCGGCATCTCTGTTCCAAGTGTTCAGCGTGACAGTTCCTGGCGGCACCGAGAAACGCCGCTACGAGATCAGCGACGGAGTCACCCTCTGTCCCAAGCCTTACATGGCTCAGTGGACTAGGAGATTCCAGACTTCTCCTAAATAATCTTATCATAAACGTTACAATGATCAATGCATATGTGTGAGGCTGAATGGTTTTAAACATGTTTATTACGTTATAGCCAGGGAATAGATTTTGCAAGCTTATTGAGGAAATAGTTTTTTGCAATAACATATTTTATGCAAATTCAATGCGAAATGCCGAAACGGTGATGAAAAATACTGTAAAAAATCGCCATAAATAACTAGAGACCAGCGTTGCCGGTGTTATTTTTGCGAAAAGGGGGGTTATTTTTGGAAAAAGTGTTATATTTAGAATAAGGGTGTATATTTTTAATATCGACTGAATGTATTTTTATTTTCTTGGGGGTTGGGGGGAGGGGGAGGGAAGTTGTCAGTGAAATTCAAGACTTTCTCTGAACCAGTTCCTAAATTCATATTTTATTTAGGCACTTATTTTAGGAAATAAAAAAGTGGGAATTTACTCACTTTGACATCTTTACTTTATATATATTTTTTAAATTTGTTCTTTCTACAATCGTTTCCGAATGACGGGTGTTGGAATAAATAATTCCTAATGTCTGGGTACTATTTTGAAATAGTATCAAATCGTTTCATTCATTTATGTATATATTTGAATTTCCTCCTAACTTGACAAAAAAGGATTCAGGTAAATAATTAAAGTATATATTTTTATTAATGTTTCAATGAAGTGTCTTCATAAAAAAGTTATGTATGTTTGGTAAAATAATTATTGTGCGACTGAAATTCCAAAATTCGTGTTTTATTACGATAATTTTTTCTCATTAATTATATTTAGGTATTCTATGACCGATATCCTTGGTGGGCAATTTTAGATTTAAAATAATACAATTAATTCCAGGTAATTTTAATTAAGGAAGTAACTTTTTTTAACATGTGGGTATTTTTCAAACAGCCAAAAAGAATTTGTTTTATCATTGCTTATCGTAAAACGAAAATAAATCTTTTTAAAGTACTCCAATAATTCCCATTGAGAAGAAATCAGTTTTACCCTCAGAGTCTGAAGAAACTATAATTTATATTTATTAAATAATATTTGGAAAAAAAAAACATGAATATGGAACAATGTGTTTTTTTACTGCCCCATTATTATAAAGGTTTTTATTTATTTTAATATCAAACTATTCTATGTAAACTCTTCGGGTTAAATTTCATTTTGTATTTTGAATGAGAAGAATTTAATTACGTTTATATAGACCAAATCGTTTTTCAATGTTCAGTAATAATCAAGTAAGTTAACAAATATTCAAGAATTTATAGAGGAAAGAGCTTATGAAAGTTGAGTAATAATCAATGATTTATTGAGTAAAGAGTTCCAGAGTGGTAGATACTCTAAATATCGCCCTGGTGAAAGACCACCATTCAGAATCGAAACGTTGCTTGAAATGGCTTAAGCCGTGTTTGGTGACCAGATCTGAATAGCCAGGTACTTCCCAACCTTCCTCTTCCCGATCTCCTTCCCCTCCCCACTACCTTCAGCCTCACAACATACCCAATTTGGGGATGCCATAGTCTCACTGGCTCTAGACGGTTGGGAGCAGTTGAGACTCTTGTGCGGTATTCATGTAAAAAAAAAAAAAAAATCAACGTTTAGTGATAATTAATAATATAACAAAGTTTAGTAATAGTCTAAGGCAAATCTGTTAATAAGCCTCTTTGACCGTGAAGTTATTTATAAGAAAAACAATAAAATATTAAATTCTTACTTGATATGATTTTGTAAAACATTGATAGTCATTATTCAGCATATTAAGCCAACAAATTTGTGATGGTGAATTATTTATTCTTACTGTAATAGTTATAACAAAACAAATGATTATTCCAAAAATAATAGAATAAACGAATTCACAAACTTTCAATTACTATTTATTGCTAACCTTTGAATACCACCATTTCCCCGGAGGAATAGGAGCATATAATGTATAATAATAGACAGATTGGAACGCCACACAACTATGTCTCGGCACACACTCTTTACTTGATTCGTACTCATACATCGTTGGGGTTTGCAATTAAAATAAAATTAATTTAAAATAAATATTGAAACTAATAACAATATGAATCTTGAAGTAGGTACATAAATATACCTCATATAAATCTACTTATTTTTTCTCTGAAAAACAACCGCATAAAGTTTTGGGTTAGCAAGCAAAAAAATATAGTTTAAAAAATCGTCTTATCACTATTATAAATGAATAGACATTTTGAGTTTATCTCACAAAAAGCCATTGGAAGTATCGTCTACGAAATCACCAGACGTATTATTGTTGTTCAAAACCTGCCCATGCTTCTAGGTAATCGACGTGGGATATTCTAAAGCCCAATTAACATGAGCCAGTAAAATTTGTTGGAAAATTCATAACAGATATATTAACAGATACTTATTTTCGAGATTTTCATCCAATATTTTTTAACTAATCCTTCTTATCAATAGTGTGCGAGGAAATAAATATGAAAAAACTTGTTTTTATCTACTTATAGAACAAGGTTCTCAAAAATATTCTGGAGCTCGTATAAATTGAGCTTTTGAGTATATCATACAGTACATATATATTGGCTAGTCGTCTGTAAAAAAGATACCCCCACAATTGTATAAAAAGAGATAGAGATGCCTCGCCACGCTTAGGGCCGCTCTCAGTCTCAGTCTAAATACTTCGCTTGGTGGTGATACATTCCCGCGTGAACTATCCGTCGAAATGGCTAAGTGCCTGGCGACCGTGAAGGCGATTATAACCCGCGTAGTGTTCGCCTGCCACGGAATCGTGGCGATATGGCAAATTACGGTATTTAAGGCCAATATGAATTATTGGTATCTCGCGCTGCCCACATTCTTGCTTTTCATGGAAGGCGTTTTCACACTGACAATTAAAGAAAATCAAGAATGGAAATGGTGAGTAATATTTTCAAATTATGAATTTACATTTAATTGAGTTAATTTGAAACTGATAGTATATTTACTACATTTGCAGATGCGTTATTTTGTTGTTATTGATAATTATTGAATAAACGTATACTCGTACATGGTCAATAAGATAAATTATAAAAGGTGGAAAACATTACGTTTTTTTACTGAAAGAGATTAGGTTGCGACCGAGATTCGATCTCGAATCCCTCATTTTGAGGGGAGGACGATCTTGCCATCTGCGCTACCTAAACTCATTTCCCAAATGACGTGGTTATCATTTTCATTTTTTTGAATAATGTTTTGAACTACTTAGATCAAGCTTCATCAGGCTACATATGATAATTATTATGTGTGCCCTGACGAAGCTTGATATAAGCTAAACCGGTTGGCTTTCAACAAAATAAATTCGTAGTTTAAAACAAAGTGTTCTTTATTTAATACAATGTCAAACTACAAATTGCATTTGAAAAAAAAACATTTTTATTTTTCGTATTTCTTTCTGATTCCTCTATTGTTTGTTTTTTTTTTCTCTTTCTTTATATAAAAATCATTACATTGATTTTCGCTATGCCTGTCTCACTGGCAGAAGTTTCCATGTCAAAACAGGCATATTATAAAAATATTTTATCAAGCTTTACAAAAGATTTAGAAAAGAAAATTAGGTTTAATATTATGATAAAGGTGAAAGATAAGGTTAAAATAAAAAGGATAAAAACAAAGATGGATTAGAACATAAAATGTTTTCAATTGTTAATAGCATAATGGAAAGATAAAGCTTTCAAATGATTTAGGATATTCTCATAATGGTTATTCGAGTATAAAATCTTAAAGAAAAAAATGTTTTTTTCTAGCACACCCTTCATAATATGTTATTAAAATTATTTCCCACTTGTTTTAAGCGTATGCGTATGAGCGATGAATATAAACTTAAAAGCACACGCATTTTCTACTTCATATTATTAATAAACTTATCCATATATATTGTATATACATTGTAATGTTCGATAGAAATTCTTACTCTATAATTTCACCATGACGAATGGAATATTTTATATCGAAGGTACAATATATATTACGTATGTAGGTGGGTAAGGGCGATATTATTTGACTTTTTGCAGATTATAAATTCTTTAAAATTAAAGTTGAAAATTGTGGTTGAAATTTTCATACAATCCTTTTAAATAAATAACTTTAAAAAAATATTTTTTTAATCGTAAATAACCCCGCGGCTTTGTTGTAATGTTTGCAGAGATTTTAATTGATTTTTGTAATAAATAGTTCTTAGTTACAGTTAATGCTTATAAAAAAAACATTTTGGAAGGTCGCAGCTAGTATTTTTCAGTTTTTAACAAAGAGGGTTTTTTCAGTTATTAAATAAAACTTTTACCCTTATAAAAAACGATTCGGAGAAATGACCCGTTCTTAAAAAGCTGAAATCAATTGTGAAAGAGTGTTGAGTTTCACGTCGAGTTTCGTGTACGTACCAGTACTCAGGAGTTATAATATGCTGCTAGCTCCTTGAAGCATGCTCCATTGAAATTTCAATAGAACAGACTCAAGTTTCGTCTGTAAATCATAGATGGAAATCGGTATTTTAACAAAGGATTGATCATTTTAACAGAAACAAAGGAAGTTTATTAAGTATTTTGGAGCTCTAGCTTAAAGGTGGCCCCCAAATTCAACTGTTGGACGCACTTTAGATTTGTAAAGGGTAAGCAGCTGATCATTGTTGGAGAATCTGTTGGCCTTATATTAAAGACGCCCAGTTTATTGGAAGCCAGATTTACTAGGGTTTCTATGGAGCTCTGATACTTGAGTCAGTCTGAAATACTTACTCCAAGCATTTTGATTGATTGTTTTATTCGGTAGAGGGTTTTCATTAAATTGCAGCAGACACTCATTGATCTCCTTTTTCGCTGAGTTAAGACCCGCTTTAAATCTTGAAACGTTGAAGGCTACTCCAGGCGCGAACCTCCTCGAGGTGGTAGTCAACTTTTGGTCTCAACTCTCCCGAGCTGTTCTGAAATCAAAATTTCAAAGGGACTTGTCGAAATTATAACCCTAGTGAACATACAAAATAATTGCAAATAAGTCTAAGAAAACCCTTCGAAAACCTTAGATTTACGTTAAACAACACGTACAAACGTCCCGGAAAATATCCTATGTTTAACCGTCTATGAAAAAAATGTCCAATAAAATATAGAGAATAGAAAGCAGTTTATGTAAAAAGCATCGAAGTATTGATTAAAAATAGATATTCTACTTTGTATAGAAGATTTACAAACGCATAATGCAAAGGTACTATTTTTTAATGAGAAAATATTATAATTTTGTTTTAACGTATGAAAATTCACAGAAACACCTCTATTACCTAAAAATTGACATAAAATTATATGAAAACTATCCTATTCTCGTGAAAAACAACTTTTATCCGCGGAATGGGAATATTTGAAAACTACCCGTTCTCGAGAATCTCATAGCAACTATTTACTGAACGTTAAGAGTGAACACATTTAAAAAGTACCATTTACTCTTAAAAAAACACTAAATCTTTTTTTGTCTTGGTATTATGATTGATATTATTTTTCAACTCTCCTGTACTTCTAAAAAAAGAAAGCACATAAATTAATTGAAATCTAAAACATATTTATTTATAAGCATGAAAAAGCCGTCAGATTTTGTCATATTATTACATTGTAAGCAGACTCATAGACATGCGAAGGTTTTCGCTATTGTGTAATTGATGTTGGTTCTCGAAAAAAAAACATTTCAAATGTCTCACTCACACATTACTATTAAATAATCGATAAAATGGCGAAGTTTTCTAATATCGCCGAAATATATTGGTTAGTTTAGAATTGCGCCGCTTAGATCAGGACAACGCATAAATTAACTTGATCATAAGTCGTTTTGCGTATAATCCCCATTTTTGAGCCAACGTTTCGGACAGCCCTGTTGTGTTCATCATCAGGGCGAATATTGCACGAAAAATTGGCTCAGGAAGGAAGAGGATAGAACTTTTGGCAGGTAGAATATTAAATCTTAACAAAACACCCTGATATTATACGCACGTTTGAAATCTTACATAGATTATATTTTAAAACTATTGTCACGTTATCAAAGTATTGTATACTTATGCACGTCATTGTGTGCGTTAGAGTTTCCGATGCGATATCTACTTTAACAACGGTTGAGCGCTTCGCAACTCGGAAAATACACCAAGAGCAAGTTGCTTTAGAATTATTACTAAAAAAAAAAAAAAAAATACTGAGCTCCATAGATATCTCTATTGGTTATTACAATTTTCAACAGTCATTTTATCTACCGTTTGTTAAGTATCGCCTGCGACTGTACAGTACCATGACATAAAATTGAACATGTAACCTTAGAAAATCGGACAAACATGCTTTGAACCGATCTAGTTTGCAGTATTTTCTATGTTTTTTGGCAGAGTCCACCTTGTTGTAGCATTGTTAATGTTGGGAGAATGGGGGACAGAGTCACCAAGGGGGAAA
Organism: Drusus annulatus; assembly: GCA_022651775.1. Lineage (NCBI taxonomy): Eukaryota > Metazoa > Arthropoda > Insecta > Trichoptera > Limnephilidae > Drusus > Drusus annulatus. The sequence continues at coordinate 9,112 of JAGWCC010001111.1, forward strand.
ATTCAACCCATTTGTCGATATTTTAACAAGCTGTACGGAATATTTCCCCGTAGCAGACCTACTGCTGGACCCAAAGTAGGGAAAAAGGTGCATAGTAAAAAAATATGACGTATTAAACATAATTTGTTGGAGATGTAACATCATTATACACATTTCATGTACTTACGAAATTTTAATAAGAAAAATAAATAGCCACCCCAGTCACAAAAAACTTTCTTTTAGAGTTTACTGTGTCGATACAAAACCAGTAGCACTTTAAATATATACCTATCTCACTTACCTCAGAACAGGTTTTAATGACCTAGTGAGATAGGTAATGTAAAAAAATAATGTAAGAAACAAAAAGTTAATAAATAAAAAAAATAAAGAAATAATATAAATATTATTGAATTAAACAAAAACTAACAATAATATATTATAATTCTTTTATATTGTTTCCCAACCTGAACTACCCGAGAAAATCTAGTAATTAGTACATGTGTTTTTTTTTAATTTACAAATCATCGCCGGAAAGGCAAAAGGGCTTAATAGACACTTTGGTCAAAAATGAATTAAATACGCAGTTTTGATCAGTTTGTCTCTCTGCATCTAATACTCCGACTCTCGTTTGATTCTAAAGACTTTTGTAACCCTTCAGCCATCTAAAATATATTTACCATTTGAGGGAAGTAAATAAGAAGTACTTGATTTTCAAATTTGGGATTTTTTTGGCTTTTTGTCTCTTTAGGTAACTCAGTGAAAGCATTTTTTTTTTCAAAATCCAACCAGGTTCTGAAAACTTATAAATTTTACTGTAAATCTTTAAAGTGCTCTTATGTAAACTTCCCAAAATGATGCTTCAGCCCTTTTGCCTTTCCGGCGACGATATGTACATAATTTCATATTTAATAGATATCACAGAACAGAATATACAATCCTAGACTGGATAGGCTAGATGAGAATATTAAAATATATTTGATCCCGTACTAAGCATTTTATGTTAAACGTGGTGTAGTTCCATGGTAATATGAAAATCATATAATTAAAGATACGCAAATATGTCGTAAACCATTTAAAGACTTTCTCTTGTTTATCACTTATCTTACTCTTTGAAGGGCTAAACACAAAAACGACACATCTGTAAATAAATAATTGCTGAGTAACTCCTGAGAGTACAATACAAAGGTGTTTTGTATATTAAAAAAAAACTATTCATTTAAGTAAGAATTTTTTTACATGAATTTATATTCTCGTAGGTACTAATTATACTAAAACAATTATATTAAAAACGACTTCTCGAATTATATTAATAAAGAATTTTTGTTTTAGTTTTATTTATTTTATATTATTTACTTTCTACATTCAAGTTTACAAGTAGCTAATGATTTCATTTTCTTTTTTTGACTTTATAATATTTTAACTAATATACTACTTATTATTTTGATTTATATGCATTTTAAATAATTTTTACAGGCTATTTTGAATTTATTGAAAGGCATAATTAATAAACATAAAGTGTCTAGGATGAACCAAGTATGTATGCAAAATGAGTTGATGATGAATGTAATTAAGTCCAAAGTGATGGTGTTTGAAAGATAGAGTACGAGAACAGCGTGCAATATAGTTGTGAATGATGAATACTTGGAGCAAGCGGATGAGTTTGTGTATTTAGGAAGTATGTTTACAAGAGACGGAAAGGCTGATAAGGATATTGAAAGAAGGGTGAATGCAGGAAACTCCATTAATGGAGGACTGAGCGATGTTGGGGCAAATAAGAAATTGTCTAAAGAAGCGAAGCTAGCAGTCCACAATGGAGTTCTTATACCAACTGAGTAACAAAGTATGGCAGTGAGGCATGGAACTGGCAGAGGAAGGATGAAAGTAGACTGAATGCTGTGGAAATGAGATCTTTGAGACGGATGTGCGGTAAAACCATGTATGACCGTATTACAAATGTGGATATCCGGAAAGAATGCAAGGCTGATATGAGCGTAATGGATAGGATCAAGAAAGGGACGCTTAGATGGTTTGGGCATGTAGAGCGAATGAACGAATAAAGGAGTGTGAAAAGAATATATGATGCGAAAGTGAATGGAAGAAGAAGTCGAGGACGCCCGAGAAAGACATTTTTTTTTTTTACAATAACTCCACATAGGAGGCCTTGAGGAAAACAATTTCCCTCAGGGCCTATGTCATCTTTGATGATGCTGTGTGGAGGGTTTTTTTGAGGAAAGGAAGGAGTGAACTTGGGTCTTGAAGAGGCCCATGTTGAAGGAGGGAGGAAACACAGAGGCCGGCAAATCGTTCCATAGCCGAGCTGTTGAACATAAGAACGAGTCGTAAAAGCGACCCTTTCTCATGTGTTGAATGTCAACTGTGTACAAATGTTGGGCGCGCGTTTGGTGAGTTTCCCGACTGGCACGATCAAGTAAATCAAATACTTGAATCGGGTCATGTGAAGAGTCAGAATAACAGAAGAGTATGTATGAGACGATGTATGAATGTAAATGAAGCAAGAAGTGTGTGCCAAGACAGAGTTGTATGGCGAACCGTCCTCTGTGCCTACCCCTGCGGGGAAACGGCGTGATGGTTAGTTAGTTAGTTAGTTCATAATTTTGATGGTTTCCGGCGTAGCATTATAAGATTTCATCCCTTTATATAGTAAGCTATTTTGTGTGTTTGCTTTATTTTTTTCTGGCAGTCTTATTTCTTTGCATGCCCTTGTATTATATTTGTGAATATCAACATTGTAGATAATTTTGTCAGAAAAATATTTTGGTAACAAGTTGTTCTTCATTTTATGTAAAAACATCAATGTGTTTAATGTTAGCATCTGTTTTACTGTTAACCAATTTAGTTCCTCTGACATTTTAGTTACTTTTGAGTATCTATTTCGCCTAAGTATAATACTTATTGCTCTATTTTGGAGAATTTGAACCCTGTTTTGTTCTTTATCGTTACACAAGAAAAGAATCGTTGAACATTAAACAAAAGGCATGTTTTAGTATTATTTATTTATAATTCCAAAGCGTTTGACACAATTGATCCGCTAAAATTATTAAAAACTCTAGAAGCAATTGGAATCAGAGAAAACCTATTAAATTTATTAAAAAAATATCTATCAAATAGACATTATGTATAAAAATATTAGAAAAAATGAATGAGAAAAAAGATATGTGTGCTGGTATCCCCCAGGCATCAATTTTAGGACCGACGATTTACATTATATTTATATCAATAATAAAAAAACTATTTAAACATGTTAAACATTTTGTATATATTATGCTGACGATACGGCACTTGTCATATCGGATGAACAATTATCCATTGCTATCGAACGTATGCAACTAGACTTTACGGCTCTGCTAAAATGGTATCATAACGCAGGCCTAATTATGAATTAAAAAAATACCAAATTGATGTACATTAGATCTCCACATGCTACAGTTACGGTTGAGCCTAAAATAATATCACATGACAATACTTGTATTCATCAAAATATTTTGCAGTCATGCACATGCCAATGTATTGAGCAGGTAAATGAATATGTTTATTTGGGAGTGACTGTTGATTACAACTTTAAATGGGACATTCAAATAAATAAAATTTGTAAAAGACTGCGAACAACAGTAGGTAGACTATACAAATTGAAATGTTTTGTTCCTGTGAGTACATTAATAATTATTTACTTGTCGCTCGCAGAATCAACTTTACGGTATGAAATAACCACTTGGGGACATTCTAACAAAACAAATTCAAATTGTTTACAATCGATTCGAAATTCTTTATTTAAATTAAAAGTAAAAAAAAAAACATATATTCTCGCAGAGACGAAACATTTCATTATTGTGCCAGAATGTAACTATATTATCGGTACAGGCCTTATTATGGTATAAGATATTGCTTAAGCATATATCGGACTCTGAATTTAAGAAGAAAGTGGAGCATGATCACAATACTCGGTTCACATAAAACGACGACTTGATTGTACTAAAATATTATAATAAATACGGGCAGCAAACCCTGGAGTATAATGTGCCTAAAATATTCAACATGTTACCAAGCAATATTAAAAATGTGAATTGTTTACAAGAGTCAGATATATGCTGAAAAAATGGCTCCCAAGTAGAAATAACTTATATTAGGCATTCTATTATGCGTACTAAAGAAATTGATTATTTTTGTACTATATTATGCTGCACAGTGCATCGTGGTATGGTGTAATAGTATATAATTTTCTTAAGATGTGTGAATTTAATAATATGTTTTATATATTGATAAGATCATCTATATTTACCTAGTAATCAATTTTCTGTTGCCGAACTACTTTATTGTAGTTTAACGGGATGATGATTTTTCGAAGAACAATATTTTTTTATTAACAATTATCTTAAAAATAAATTTGTTCTTTCACCGTCTATTCAAATAAGAAAATTACGAATATAACCTGGCTGACTCTAAAAATAAACCATTCAGTATGATATATTGTAGACTTTGATGTGGATCGAAAATAACTTAAATAATTGTTATATTTATATTGAATTTATAAATACACAGGTACTTACATATATCAAAACGTGACAGCCTGTATTTTCAGGTGACGGTTGTATACTCAACGTGACAACGTGATATAAAAGCTTTTTTTTTAAAGAACAATTATTTTTTTGATTTATGAAATGCGAAGTAATTAAACACTTTGAAGGTTTCCTTGAAAAGTTGATGGATTTAAAAAATGTATGGAACCATCAAGCCACCGAAGTGCTGCTTTGTGAAAAGTCTGAAAATTTTTCACATACAATAAAACGATTCACGGGGTACGCACTCCGAGAGGGCTTTGTTAATAACGTCCGACGTGTGGTAGATCAACGTGATAAAGCTCCACAACCTTGAAGCCTTTGTCACGTATAGATTCAATGGCAACGATGTAAACATCGTCGAGTGGTAAGTCGCTCTACTACGAATCCAAAGGTCGCTGGTTCTAACCCGGCGTACGCAAATAATTTATACTAAAAATTATGATTATATTATTATAAAATAATATAAAGTATATTTGCGGCAAGTTCCAGAGTGGTAGAAACTCTATGTATCGCCCCGGTGCAAGACCACTATTTCGAATCGAAATGTTGCTTAAAAGTAGCATTAGCCATGTTTGGTGACCAGATCTGAATAGCCAGGTACTTCCCAACCTTCCTCTTCTCCATCTCCTTCCCTTCCCCACCACCTTCAGCCTTACTACATACCCCAAATGGGAATGCTAAAGTCTCACTGGCTCTAGACGGTTGGAACTCTTGTGTGGTATTCACTATAAAAAATAAAATAAAATCATATATTTATTAAATCTAGTTGACAAATACGATATTAAAATGAAGAAACCAGAATGTATACGGCGATTAAATGCAAAAAAACCTAAAAAGCCTAAAATTATTTTAAAGATTCACCTGGGCTGAATAATATTCTATTTTGTTCGTCCTTATAAAGCTTGGGTACGAACCAAATTGGTTTTGTATATATTAATACATTTTGAGTGGTACATATTGAACAACACTCAGTATCCAAACTTTGCTTGAAATGATTTTAGCCAAGTATGATCTGTGACATGATCTGAATAGCTAGGTAATTTCTAACTTTATTCTTTCTATGTCCTTCCCCCTCAAACTTCCTTCAGCATCCAACATTCATCTTGATTGGCGATGCAATAATCCCACTGGCTCTAAGTAGCTGGGACTTTTGTGCAGTTTTTTACATTAAAAAAGTGCTGTTGAAACTTAGTTTCTGAAATAAATTTATTGTGTCACCCCACAAATTGTTAGCTTCTATAAAAAAAATAGTGGTTTAAAAATGACCTTCTTAAATTAATTTTTAAGTGGTTTAGAAAAAATAATGTCACACGTATTTTTTTCTGAGAACACGAAAAGACAAAATAAAATATGAATATACTTATCTACTTATTGTATATTAAAAAAAGGGTGGTTCATCATTATTTTTGTTAAAATTACCAACAGAATCATTTTTTTTAACCTTTGAAATTAAAAACCCGTTTTAACTAAATTGTAATTTAAAAATAAAAAAGATTTATTTATATGGTTAATGAACCTTATGATAGTTAATTAAATAAAAAACACACGTTGTTTTAATCCATTTTTATTTTTGTAAATATCTACTAGTTTCAATTCAGCTGAATCTTCATCGGGACTTGAAAATATACTAATGAAATACGAGGAATGTGCATATGTATATAATAATGAACATGGGGAAATGAGAGATATAATTTTAGGAAGGAGACAACAATATAACAATAGGACAAAAGAAACGTATCATATAATGTATTTAGTTAAGTGGGCGAGCCAATCCACAAAGTGTTTGTTTATTATTTATCTAACTTATGATAGTTGTTAATTTTATTTATTTTACTAACGCCTGAAAGGCTTTTACATAAAATACATTTTAATAAATAAAGGAGTAAATTAGTAGTAGTCTGAGTATGTATTTAAAAACGGCTTTATTTACGTAAATTAAAAGTCAACTGACAATAATTTGTGTAGTTTTCCAAACGATAAAAAATAACACTTTTCACATTTTATAAAAAAATGACTCCAACTCAAATATTAAAATTGTATTTTTTAAAACAAATTGCTGGGGCTAAAGTTTTGAAAATGCTTTAATGCTTAAGAAATCCTTTCTGAACCCCAAAACGATATCTTGCATGTTTCATTACAAATATTATATACATCAGAAATGGGAATTCAGATATTACTAATACTTAGATTGTGTGACATGGGTAATGACATCTTTAGAACCGTTACTAACGGAGCACTCACCTTCTGTTGAATTGAATCCACCTTCTATGATTTGGTTTTACCAACTTCGTCCTACTTGCGTATTGAGCGTAACCCATATGTATTGATAACTTTATCAATGGTTTTTACAACAGCTGTAAGGCTATTTATGTAAGGTCCATAAGAATTGAGTGTCGCCCAATTATTTAAAGGATGAAAAAAATGTACCCTTCTGCACCCGAAGCTTTACGATTTGTATTTGATTTGACTTGACTTTTGATTTGTATTTGTTCTATTTATTTTATATTAGTTACTTGTACATTAAAGTTTACAAAGTATTTAATTACTTATTTTTGACTTAATAATAATATTTTAACTTATACACTCCTTATTATTTTGATTAATATATATTTTTAATGGTTCTTACAGGCTATTTTGAATTTATTGATTGAAAAAAAATTACTATGAGTACCTTACAAATTTGCGAAACCAGAATGTTACTACCAAAGTTTTTGGTTGGAACATAAAACACTTAAGTATATATCATTAGTAATTATTACTCTTCTTTCGAAACGTTTTTTATTAAGTGGAAATATGTGGAGCCAAAAATAGTTTTAATACAGTTTTCTGTGTTCGAGGTTAAAAAAATATATTTTAGAGCCGCCACTTACTCGTAGCTCTTGCTAGTAATAAAGTTGAGAATTAATAATTGTGGCGTTGATATTGAAATTCGAGAAAAAAATCGATTTTAATTTCATGACTCTAGAGCTCTCTGTTCAAGGATTTTTGGCGGGGCCGGCAAAATATTTTCTGTTTTATAGTAAAGATTGTACTAGTTTACCACCTGCAATAGGTATTTTTAAAGTCATGTCACTGAACAGTTGCTGGCAATACTTGCGTTAGATAACACGATTAAAAAAAAATAACGGGACAAATTTCTGAACAAAACATAACAGAGTTAATTTTAAAAAATACTAATTCAGAAAACAATTTGCCCTTTGTGTACTTTATAAGAGTTGCTAAGCGACCAACCGTTGTTTACTAACATATCGCTGAGAAAACTCCCACGCAGACAATGGTTCGAATACAATACATTGGTAACGTGACAACAGAAAGAAACATCTGTGCTTACTAATCCTTTTATGCTGGGGTAGTGGAAACCGCAACCCCCAACTGATAGTCAAACGCGTTGACCGTTACGCCACACAGGCCGTTTATTTTTGTTTAGATGGTGGCCACGAAACAAAAATATTATTTGTGAACTGTCCCAGGCCCCGCCTGTTACATGGAATAGTCCTAATGGTTGCAATTTCCCCAGGAAACGAACGTCGATCACCGACAAACGATAGCTATTCTAAACGACTCGATAAAAGGTTTGGCGATCGCACTTTGTGCCATCGCGGTGTGACGGTATCTCACCTATCACAGGTGAACAAAAAATCGATGGATATCGAGCGCAGTTATAAATATTGTATAAATTACTAAATACTTTGTATTTGTTTATTAATGCGCCTTTGAACATAGTTTTGAAGATGTTAATAACAAATTTTGTTAAACAAAGTATATTTCTTAGTGGAGAAGTGGAGAACTTTCTTGTGAAACTTTTCGGTAAATGTTACGGTCGAAGCGGATATTTCTACAACTAGTGTGGGCGGTGTGAAACATAGAAGCAGATGCCTCGCGATACTACGCGAAAGTCTATTTTATGAACATGCCGCTGGACGAGTATATACTTATATATATGCCTGTGCCTACATCAACGTAAACGCTTCCACTCCTGGCGGTCACCTGCTGCTGGCGTTGTTCCTTGGGGCTTGTTTCCACCGAGCAGCTACAGGTAAGGGCTGATTCACACCAACGTCCGGATCCGCTCAGTGCCGATATTGTTCCGCAAGAGAGCTTATTGATATGGTATGAATATCAATCAAGGGTATGTGCCAAGACAAAGTTGTATGGCGGTATATCCTTCTGCCCACCCTTGTGATATTTAACTACTTATTTAGTTAAATAATTATTTTGAAGTGTAAAAATACTTGCAACGCAGATTTTTTTTTCAAACCATTTTTTTATCACTATATAATATTTTTATTAATTATTAAAAATATTATAGTGAAAAAAAATGGTTTTTGATAAAAAAAAATCTGCGATGTTAATTCAAAATAATTATTTAAATAACTAAGTAGTTAAATATCACTAAGGGAGGCAGAAGGATATACTGCCACACAACTTTGTCTTGGCACATACTCCTTGATCGATATTCATACCATATCAATAAGCTCTCATGCGGAACAATATCGGCACCGATCGCGGATCCGGAAGTTGGTGTGAATCAGCCTTAACGCGGCTGAATAAATGACTTGGTCGCGACTGCAGTCTGAACATGGATGTCGAAGAAAAAACCGTTTAAAATACAATGCGTTAATATTATAACTCTTGGTTACACCTTAAATCTTTATACGAAGGGTGCATTTAACACATTCAATCATGATCCACGAAGTTACTTTAATTAAAATATATCGTCGCCGGAAGGGCAAAAGGGCCGAAGCTCCATTTTGGGAAGTTAAATCAGGTAACTTAATGTTCTTACTGAGTTACCCGAAGCGACAAAAAGCTAAAAAAAATTCCCAAACTTGGGTCGTTTCAGTCAAGCCTTCTCCCAAATCGTAAAAATATTTTAGATGGCTGAAGGCCAACAAAAGTCTTCAGAATCAAACGAGAGTCCAGAGCATTCGATACAGAAAAAAAATCATATCAAAACTGTATATTTGACTCATTTTTCACCAACGTGTAGCTTAAGCCTTTTTATCTTTCCAGCGACAATATATTATTAAGCTGTCCGCTTAGTGGAAACTGACCCTCATGATGTCTAAAGATGCGGTGTTAGCTTCCAAAACATCTAGCTCCGAAAGTTTAAGCTTCCCATTACTCCTTCATCCTACTTCTTGCAGGTTCATTATAGGGGAATACGCCGATGTGCGAATGCCTGCACTTTTTTTTTAAATCCCAAATTGTGGACGCCATAGTCTTACTGGCAGGCACTCTTGTACGGTGACACTTAGATAAATAATATGTTAAGCTAGATTGAATATGCGTTCAATTGTTTATAGGTTTTGCCCGTCCGTGTTCATCTACCTGGGCAGCGTGGTGCCGGCCATCTGGTTGCTGGAATTGCACCAGGTGGAGAAGCGGCTGCAGGTCCGGGAGGAACACTTCAACATCACCACAGCGGCCGGCGTCGACCTCAATGACCTCAGTAAGATGTTAGGGGTAAGATTCTTTGTGCCAGAATGAATTAAGTACTTAATTAACTTATTTATAGTTTTTGTGTTCAATTTGTAGAAATCCATTTTAATTTTTATATAATTCAATTGAATTAAAATTAATATTATTATTATTGAGTTCTGCCATTTTAAGTTTATTATTATTATTATTAAACTTAAAATAGCAGAACTCAATAATAATAATATTAAATTTAATTCAATTGAATTATATAAAAATTAAAATACTTAATTAACCATTGGTTTTGGTTTGGTAATATGTTTGAAATCGTAATAGTCAACCGATTTCACTGTAAAATTAATACATGTTAATCATCTCATATACCATAATGTATTTATAAAGGCAGTATTTAGGGAAAATTCGAAGGCATTTAGTAATATTTTTATTTTGTTGTTAACACTTGTAGTAATGGCTGAAATTAAGAAGAAAAAAAGGATATTTCATTCAAAGCTATAGTGATATATTTATCATATAAAGACATTTTACAAATAAGACCGAATATCTAACAGCATTCAACACTATTAAAAATAACGAATTTTATAAGCAGATAACTTAAAAACTGTTTTTTTATATGTCCACTTCAATTCTCAGGTGACTAATATATTTATGCCGACCTCCGTGGTCGACTGGTTGAGATCTTAGACTACGAATCTAAAGGTCGTGGGTTCAAATTCCGGAGTGAGCAAATAATTTTTATTAAATTAATTTATGTCAGTCAATTCGTTTTAAAGAAAGGCTCCGAAATAAAATAAAAATTGAAATTTGTGTCCAACCTCGGGAGTGATCTTTTGTGTCAACAGGAGCGGCAAAAAAAGTCACACAAATGACGAAGTGTCATAATTTATGATTCTCGGAAATATTATAATTAGCTTATAAAAACATTCCCTCCATTTATCATTTTAGCAGAGACTGAAAATACTTACTTGGAAAATTTACCACCTACTGTGATCTTAAAATAAAAACGAGTGTTATAAATCCCATTGTGAAAACACCCCGAATATTCATATTGTATCATGGTCACCTTCAGAAAAAGGTTCGCCCACCTCTTATTTTGAAATTTAAAAATTCGCCGATAATATGTTACAACAGATTCTTAACAATAAACCATAACTCAAAACATGTTTTTCATCTTATCACCCACCTCCCCCATCGCCCCTCCTCAAAGGTTCCACCTTTTAATAATAGCTTTATATGGCGGTCGTCATGAAGACGGTGTTACTAAGGGGGATGCTGGGATATTTGACCCCCCACTCAGAGGTGAATTAGGTCCAACAAGGGCAAACTGGCATGGATTCCCAGTGGGTGTATGAGAGGATTGAAATTTTTTCCATGCATATTTAATACGATAATAATAATTTTATAGAATATTTCGCTCCTTCTGAGGGTCATTAATTACAAAAAGCTTTCCTAATTTTTTTCCAAAGTAAAAAACAAAAATCACAATCAATCAGTCTATCTCAGCGGTTCTCAAACTAAAACCTACATATCGTTGCCGTAAAGGCAAAAGGTCTGAAGCGCCATTTTGAGAATTTTACACCAGAGCACTTTAAAGTTTTTTGTTTTGTTTTACAATAAAATTCATTTGTCTACAGTATCTGGTTGGATTTCGAAAAAAAAAGTTAACTTGGGTAACTCAATGCCCTCATTGAGTTCACCCGAAGCGACAAAAAGTTCCAAACTTGTGTCGCTTGAGTCAAGCATTCTCCCAAATGGTAAATATATTTAAGATAACTGAAGGGCCACAAAAATCTTCAGAATCAAACGAGAATCAGAGCATTCGATGCAGAAAAAAAACTTTCCCCAACATCTAGAGCCAGTGAGACTATGGCATCCCCAATTGGGATATGTTGTGGGGCTGAAGGTGATGGGAAGGGAAGGATATGGGGAAGAGGAAGGTTGGGGAGTACCTGACTATTCAGATCTGGTCATGAAACACGACTAAAGCCATTTCAAGCAACGTATCGATTCTGAATGGTGGTCTTTCACCAGGGCGATACTTAGAGTATCTACCACTCTGGAACGTGCCGCAAATATACTATGTATTATTTTATATGAAGTAAATGTGTTATGACACATTTATTATTAACATTTAACAGCGCCCTTGAGGTGATTTTTCACAAAAACGGCGCTACACAAATTATCCAAATATTATTATTATTAATTATATAGAAGTTATTTGCGCGCGCCGGGTTTGAACCCGTGACCTTTGGATTCGTAGTCGAGCGTCTTACCACTCGACCATGGAGGCCGTCAAAGCCCGACCTTATCAAAGTGTCGCAAGCTCTTTTGCGTTTACAGCGACAATATAGTATTTGGCCTCGAAATTATATTTTCAGTAAAAACTATTAGTTTGGTGTAAAATTGACTACATCTGCGGATTTTTCTACTGTAAATGCGGCAAGAAAAGGGTACGCGCGCTACCTAGGAACCATATGAATAGGTTAAACTTCCAATTGAACTGTTCTACCTGTATACCCTGCCTCTCAAGTGTCAAAATTTCGCAAATTAGCAATTTAGTAGCAATATTTATTTAAAAATATAAATTATTAAGGGCTTAAAATGTATATAGCCAGCCGTAATAAACACATATTAATAAATGAATAAAACATGGCCAAGAATGCCAAGATCGCCCTAAATGAGTAAAAGAAATAATAAAGTTGTATAAAATCATTATATTGAAGAAAATAGAGCTGTAAAAAGGGTTATGTGTCAGTTCAGCTGAAAATGAGCGAGATTCATACCATTCCAACTACTTTACACATTTTGTTGATATTTTTAATAATGTCTATCCACTAGTATTTTATACATGACTACTCAGAATGCTGCTCATGACAGATGTTTCTTATTTGTCAGGGCAAGATCCATATACCTGATATACCATTCAGCACAGAGACGTGGGTCACGCTGATCGAGCAATTTCTAATGCTGACACTCATCGTGGGGAGGTGGCTGCTGCCCAAGGGAGATTTGACGAGAGATCAACTGAGCCAATTGCTTCTAGTTTATATTGGTAAGTTTAATTCTATTACACTATATTATATCAGTATAAATATACTATAATACACATTCATACTGTACGGAAAAAAAATCTATATGGCTTTATTCATTTTTTAAACTTGGTCGAGTTCCACTAACCAAAAAGCCCATTTTTTACAACTTATACAAAGTGTAAAATTAAATGTAAAAATCAGATTACCATCAAAAGAATAAAACCAATAAACAAAACAGCTTACTTAATAAAGGGATGAAATGTTATAATGCGCTGCCGGAAACCATCAAAATTATGACAATGAATAAATTTAAAATAGCCTGAAAGAACCATTTAAAATACATTAGTAATATCAAGTGGTAGTATATAAGTTATAATATTATTATTAAGTCAAAAAGAATATGAATTATACTTAGATGTACAAGTAACAAAAATAAAACTAAAACATACAATTAACAAAATACGAGTTCACAATTTCTTTATATTTTCTTAGTATTATTAGTGGAGTGGGAAATGAGCCGGCAATATGACCCGATGCGTGGGATACCTTGCATACGCCAGATTCACACCTTTATTTCGAAATTGAGTGAATTTTCAATGGCAAATATAGTAATAGCTCCCAAAACAGTTAAAGAAACAATATTTTAGAGAACTAAACATTATTGGTATAAAATCATTACATATTTAACTTAGAGAGGCTATAGTTATAGAGAACATCGAAGTTCATTGGTTGAGTTGCAGTAACTTGTTATCTATGAAATTGTAAATCAACTTATGATCGACTAAATGGTTGTATCTTATTTTTATGTATTCCTTCAGAAGCTGACTATCATTGACCTGAATACTATAGAAAGGGGATTGAATAAAAAAAAAAAACTTAAATAAATATGCAAATATGCTTTGAATGGGCGAAAATTATGTACACATTATAATTATCATTTTTAATTTAGAATAATTTGTTTGCCGAAAACGACCGCTCCTATCATCAACTCACGCGACAGTATTTGAAGATGAGCATATACAAACAGCCTTGTGGTAAATGACTGCATTCCTAGTAGGTTTTTAGATATAAAGGTTTACAATGAAAATTATTTGTTAATACAAAGGAAATAATAGTTGGGCGTAGTTATACAGAAAACATCCAAACCCAAAAATATGAAACCGAGAAAAAGGCGTTTGGAATTATGACAATGCAAAAGCATTAATATGCGTAATCGGCATTTGTAAAGTGAAATTTAGTGTTTTTTTTTCTTTATGAGAATTATTATAAATAAGTCATTAATAATCTATCAATCTATTTATAAAAAAAATTATATATTTATGTATATCCTATCTTATCCTACATTTTAATGTTTTAAAAACTTCAATTTATGTCAAATATCTGCAATGTGTCTTAGTAAAAATTGAATTAACAAAAATCTATTGCATTTGGAGCTTGGATTTTTTCAATAGATAGAAATCTCGGATTTATCTATAGGAAAACATGTTAAACTCGATTTTGGCAAATTGTGGGTAGGACGCTTTCTGTATAACGTGTAAAATTAATATTGGTTGAATATATATGATATTAAAGCCCCCTTGTATCTACATTCCGTGCAGTTAAATACATAATTATTTGATAAATATGTGTGACAACTTTTACCACCCAGAATATAAATGATTTACCTACTTTTGTAACACTCACATCACGCATAATCTATTTGCCTAGGTTAATTAATTTGTAGAATTATTTGAAGAAATTGCCACCTGGCAATAAGCCTATCTTTAATACAATATTATGCAATTCAAATGTGATATGTATAATATATATTTTTATATTTTCAGGAACTGCCGCGGACATAATCGAATTTTTCGATTCTTTCAAGGACGATAAAATAGTTTCCGAGCCGCTGCTGGTCTTGCTGACTCTGGCCATTTGGTCCTGGAGCCTGCTGCAGTTCACCGTGGTGCTGACGGCCACCAAGTCCAGGAAGTCCCGCGTTAGTACCAACGGCAGCTTGGGTAAAACGTATGTAATTTTACGCAATCTCAAACATTATAGTGAGTGGCCATTGCGTGTAATGTATAATCTAGTGTATTGCACAGCCCACACAACCACACTGTTATAAAAATGTTTTATTATTATTAGTGATATTTTTGGTGAATTGCTGTTTATTTTGGATATAGCGGTGCTTTTTCTTGCGAATATTAAATTGAAATTTAATGCAATATTATTTTTATGATTGTATTATTTTGGGAACTGGTTATATGTAGAGATGGTCGATATTCCTATCCCGGTTAAAAGGAACCGGTTCCAAGTCGGTCACTGGAACCGTCGATATTATTTCTCCTGTTCCAAAAATAAAAGGTTCCTATTTTTCACAAATAAAAAAGGCGAATATTCATTTAATGCGAGCAAACCAGTATTTGGCGATAAATGAGGAATCGGTTCCACAGTTCCAGTGCTTTTCGGTCTTAGAACATCGCAACCTTCCCCAAAAATGACTCAATACATAACCGGTTCCTCTCCTGTCACCGGTAACGGAAACCGCAGTAACACCAAATTTCCGATATCAACCATCCCTAGTTATATGGTGGGATATGCACATATAGTTTGGTAGAGGGGAAGGTGCTTTTTGAACATCCACAAAAATAAAATCACTTCGCCCTCTATCCACCCTTTGTTTCGCGATAATAATACGCTGTGCTAGTTTAATACTATAACAAGTCAAAAATGTTTTTTTTTTTGTTACTTATGGGTGTCTTTTGACTTCTTATATTATAAGGAATCAGAAAACACCAATAAAACACCAAACATCAAATATTGCTTCAGGAAGCGTTACCATAGATTGTTTAAGCTTCTAACCAGTGCCGGGTCAACCGTAAAGCAGAGTAGGCAACTGTCTCATAGGCTCCGTGACAACGGATGTTTGAATCGAATATTTCCTTATCAAATTAACCATTTTATTATCATATTTGTTTATATCAGTTTCAAATGACTTTTTTAAATTTTAATCGCTCTTCGTATAATTTTATACTGACATGATTTTTACGCGGTAACTTCCAGAAAATATTCGGTGGCCCCTTGGAGCCCTGAAAAGGAGTAAGGGATCCTGAAATTTTGACCGCCTATGGGCTTCGCCAGGTCTTAATGCGGCACTGCTTCTAACCCGCCATTGCCGCAAGCCGATCGGAAAAACTGTTCCTCTTCTGAATACAAATAATTGTGCAAATGTTAGCTGAAACAACCGATATTTAAACTAATATTTTGTTGCACGATTTTTTTTGCGTAGGTGCCTTGTACAACTATTGTTCATACTGTAATGAAAAAAAATATACCTATAACATCGTTAGCAAAATTATCGTTAAAAAAATTCAATAGGAAAAAAAACAATCTATTGAAATACATCTAAATGTATGACATTTGATAACTAGTAAGGCGCTTCAAGGGCCTCCATAATGGGTGGTCACAAGTTATACATAATTTTCATTACAGATTGTAACACTGGTTTCTGCGGAACACTTTAAAAATTTACCATTGCACTTCTGCGGCGAATGACTATTAAATTGTTTATCATGAAAGATATAAAATGCCAAATATATCTTTGGTTCAAAGCTCTGCAGTACTTACCCCAAATTCAGAATATCATGCAACTTTACCCAGCCTTTTCCCCATACAAAAGAAATGAAGACATCTAAAAATGAATGAAGCGTATGTTGAATGAAATCTGATTCTAGAAACTACATGTGGGTGGAAAGAGAAAAAATGGAGATTAGTTGCTTTAAGTCCTAATGTAAATGCATACTATATTCCTATCTAATCATTATATTTTATGTCATTATCTGAAAAAAATGTGCAGGTATGTTCATAATAGATGTTTTGTTGCAGAGGCACAACTGAAACATATTGCTGCTCAATTGACGTGTATGCGATAATGATGAATATCGCTCTACAGGATGCCCCCTTCCTCGCGTTTAGGCTCCTCATAATCATACACTACGGGATTGTCAGCTATATGAATGTGTTCTTCACATGTAAAAATACACTGGTAAGATTTTGTACAATAGTTAGAAGACGCTCATGGTTTATGGCTTTAGATCAAGTTTTTAAAATTATTAGTATAAACCTTTACCTATATGATATTATAGTCCTCAGGGTGATTGTTTAAAAAAATATTGTCTCCATAGTGTAATGGCTTACACATTTGAATAATCAGAGTCAAAAATAACTAATTACTCTCATATTCAAATCGATACAATACTGAAATTATCACTTTGTATTGAGTTGCATGACTTACTACTCTTTTTCATTTCTTCTTCAGTATCACCTGCTTTTGCTGTAAGCATTATGAAATATCTATTAAATTTGTTGAAATATTAGAAATATACACATTTCATACATAAGCAAAATAATATTCTTATTCGAAAGTTTAAGGTGTTATGCCCAAAAAATTACAGTTTTAATAAAATAAGTGGTTTAAACTTTCTGGAAATGTGTTTGGAATTTAATGATAAGAACATATGTGATATTTTACAGGTTATCCTTCTTCAAATATATCGCTTGTACGTTGTACACTCTGAAACCAAAAAAGCCAAAAATGTTAAAGCCACCAAGAGAATAGAAAATAAACGCAATACTGAGGCAAAAAGTAGCAGCCACAGACGAGCGGCCAAGTCAAGGCAAAAGGTGAAGATGGCTGACAATGACAGTCGCGATTTAGAAATTGGGAACATTGCAATCATTTCCAACCCGGCGGATATTCACAGGCTACGTAAAAAAAATAACATAAAACTGAGGTAAGTTTAGCACTACTTAAGTACATTTTTTTTAGGTTGTGAAACAAACGTTAATTTATTAGAATTAAGCATGAAGATTAGATATAAATCATTCTAGAATTTTTAATGTTTAAAATACAAATTTTCTAACAAAACTACCGTCTTGCGATATGTCCAGAAAAAGCTTAGAATTCAGTTAATAAACCAATATCATTGCTCATTTTCCAGTTTATATCTAAACTAGGTACATAGTTAAGTGTCCTATAAAAACAATGTATTTTTTATGAAACTTACAATAAGTGGTTTGGTTTAAAGTGTTTTTTTCTTTTTTTTCAACTTAGAGCATTCATAATGACAAACAAGGATGACATTCGTAACCTCAACCTTCCGAAAACTTGGAGAGAAAATGAAAAAAAAACGGGAAATGATGGCAGGTAAATGCAAAAAATTGTTAGAATTGGCATTTTTTTCAAAATATGCATTACTTGTGATAAAAAAATATCCTAACACTGTTTATATTTTATCACAGGAAAAAGGGTACAAGAAATAGTAGAAAAGATACCGGATACTCCACCGCTAGTTCCCAGGGCTCTGTGTTGAGGTTCAAAAATAAATCAAATAATCAATCGCAATCCGGAAAGGGCAAAAGCTTGGACAAAGAAAGGAACGATGGAAGTCCGCAAAAGGGTTCTAAGAACCGTGCTGACAAATCTTCCTCAAGTAAGAAAACCAGCCAATTTTTGAAGGTAACAAAGAACTCAACAGATGAGATTTACTCTGACAACAGCGATTTTGAGACTCTCAGTAACAACGGATCGGAGGAAAGCAAAGACGAGCAGATGACGAGGAAGAATAATGCCTTGTGTGAAAATGATTCATCCAACATCAGTGAATGACATTTTTTGTGGAAGATTTTATTTTACTGGATTTTATTCTTGCTGGTATGTGTATGCATATTTTTCCTGTTTTCATCAAATTTATTTGATCCATTGAAAAAATAAAATCCGTGTTACATCTGGAAATGGAAAAAAAATGTATGTGTGGTTGATTGGGAGGAAATCATTGAATTGATAAATGAGTTATGGAGGTCCTATCCCATGCAGGTGATTCTGTGTGGTATGCACAAAATTTGTCTTTCAAGGGAACCCAACCCAAATCGTACGGCATAGAAAAGTGAGTCTCACTTGAAATGTCATGAAATGAAAAAACTTATTTTGCTGAGGATGTATTAGGCGCACTCAACCCATCCTGGGTAAGTGTATGGAAACGATTATTTTGTGGCATCAGAGGCACTGTTCAATTTATAGACAGCACTGCGTTTTGGCTGTTGCGTGCAACAAATATAGACACAAGTCAAAAAGGAATTGTGGACAACTCTTACGAGAGTACGCATTGAATGCGACTGTAAATTGGAATGCTTTTTAGCAGTTATACTGCTCTCCCATCAAGTTTTATGGTAATATTTGATACTATGAAATGAGAATGAAAAAAAAATAGCTGTCACTAAAAATAAAAACTGAAAATAGCAGAACTCAATAATAATAATATTAATTTAAATTCAATTAAATTATATAAAAATTAAAATGGAATTCTACAAATTGAACACAAAAACTATAAATATATAAATAGAATGAACACCGTTTTCTGACGGAAGATATTATACTAAGAGTCAATAAGGCTACAATTATAGTTACATATTAATAGCAGATATGGTGATTGAATTGGATGTAAGCATACAATAATCTAGCTGCCTAGCTAAGTTTCATTTTGGTCTCAAATTTTAACTGAAAAAATTGAATTTTTTTAATACTGGACTACTTGAAAGTAAAAATCAAACGTACGATTCAAAGGGGGGTGACATAGTTACCCCGTTTGATCTTGCTTATTAAAGCGTTTTCATGACATAATCTTAGATAATTTATTTTTGGTAATTTTATGAATATAAAGAAGAATATTTGTAATATTTTAGTTTTCTTCATCTTAGATATCGCACAAAACTCTTGTAAGGGGTTACATTAAAACCCTCGTTTGGAATGAAAGTGTTAATATGTCAAACCTCTGGAAGAAGAATTAAAGCTATAAGAAATTAGGTTAGCATAGATTGATATAAATAAGTCATGAAAGTGTGAGTATAATTTTTATTTTAAATTGAAAGATTTTTAAATTAACAATTATGTATTACATAATAATATAGATACAGAATAAGATTGTTGGTATCCCTCTTAACTGTCTGAGTGTGACAATATTTTAAAGTATAATTAATTAATGTTATTAAATTGAAAAAAAAAATTGTTTTAGTTTATTAAAATAATGTAATATGTAGACTATTATCCACTTGTATGTGTATAACAAAAATGAAAATTTGTGAACTTATCAACCAGTGTTTGAGTTGTTATCACAGAAACTGGCTATGGTCACTCAATGCAAAATAAATATTTATGAAGCAAAAATTATATAAATATTTTAATACAGTTATCATTTTAGACGTCACACATCGGCAATCAGTGTTATTTAGATTTTTTTCACAGTTAAGGCTTCAAATAGAAGACTCTGTTAAAAAGGAATTGTGGACAACTCTTACGAGAGTACGCATTGAATGCGACTGTAAATTGGAATGCTTTTTAGCAGTTATACTGCTCTGCCATCAAGCTTTATGGTAATATTTGATACTATGAAATGAGAATGAACACCGTTTTCTGACGGAAGATATTATACTAAGAGTCAATAAGGCTACAATTATAGTTACATATTAATAGCAGATATGGTGATTGAATTGGATGTAAGCATACGATAATCTAGCTGCCTAGCTAAGTTTCATTTTAGTCTCAAATTTTAACCGAAAAAATTGAATTTTTTTAATACTGGACTACTTGAAAGTAAAAATCAAACGAACGATTCAAAGGGGGGTGACATAGTTACCCCGTTTGATCTTGCTTATTAAAGCGTTTTCATGACATAATCTTAGGTAATTTATTTTTGGTAATTTTATGAATATAAAGAAGAATATTTGTAATATTTTAGTTTTCTTCATCTTAGATATCGCACAAAACTCTTGTAAGGGGTTACATTAAAACCCTCGTTTGGAATGAAAGTGTTAATATGTCAAACCTCTGGAAGAAGAATTAAAGCTATAAGAAATTAGGTTAGCATAGATTGATATAAATAAGTCATGAAAGTGTGAGTATAATTTTTATTTTAAATTGAAAGATTTTTAAATTAACAATTATGTTTTACATAATAATATAGATTCAGAATAAGATTGTTGGTATCCCTCTTAACTGTCTGAGTGTGACAATATTTTAAAGTATTATTAATTAATGTTATTAAATTGAAAAAAAAAAATTGTTTTAGTTTATTAAAATAATGTAATATGTAGACTATTATCCACTTGTATGTGTATAACAAAAATGAAAATTTGTGAACTTATCAACCAGTGTTTGAGTTGTTATCACAGAAACTGGCTATGGTCACTCAATGCAAAATAAATATTTATGAAGCAAAAATTATATAAATATTTTAATACAGTTATCATTTTAGACGTCACACATCGGCAATCAGTGTTATTTAGATTTTTTTCACAGTTAAGGCTTCAAATAGAAGACTCTGTTAAAAAGGAATTGTGGACAACTCTTACGAGAGTACGCATTGAATGCGACTGTAAATTGGAATGCTTTTTAGCAGTTATACTGCTCTGCCATCAAGCTTTATGGTAATATTTGATACTATGAAATGAGAATGAACACCGTTTTCTGACGGAAGATATTATACTAAGAGTCAATAAGGCTACAATTATAGTTACATATTAATAGCAGATATGGTGATTGAATTGGATGTAAGCATACGATAATCTAGCTGCCTAGCTAAGTTTCATTTTAGTCTCAAATTTTAACCGAAAAAATTGAATTTTTTTAATACTGGACTACTTGAAAGTAAAAATCAAACGAACGATTCAAAGGGGGGTGACATAGTTACCCCGTTTGATCTTGCTTATTAAAGCGTTTTCATGACATAATCTTAGGTAATTTATTTTTGGTAATTTTATGAATATAAAGAAGAATATTTGTAATATTTTAGTTTTCTTCATCTTAGATATCGCACAAAACTCTTGTAAGGGGTTACATTAAAACCCTCGTTTGGAATGAAAGTGTTAATATGTCAAACCTCTGGAAGAAGAATTAAAGCTATAAGAAATTAGGTTAGCATAGATTGATATAAATAAGTCATGAAAGTGTGAGTATAATTTTTATTTTAAATTGAAAGATTTTTAAATTAACAATTATGTTTTACATAATAATATAGATTCAGAATAAGATTGTTGGTATCCCTCTTAACTGTCTGAGTGTGACAATATTTTAAAGTATTATTAATTAATGTTATTAAATTGAAAAAAAAAAATTGTTTTAGTTTATTAAAATAATGTAATATGTAGACTATTATCCACTTGTATGTGTATAACAAAAATGAAAATTTGTGAACTTATCAACCAGTGTTTGAGTTGTTATCACAGAAACTGGCTATGGTCACTTAATGCAAAATAAATATTTATGAAGCAAAAATTATATAAATATTATAATACAGTTATCATTTTAGACATCACAAATCGGCAATCAGTGTTATTTAGATTTTTTTCACAGTTGAGGCTTCAAATAGAAGACTCTGTTAACAAGTGATTGTCAGCCTGTGTCAGGCCGACACAGGCTGACAATCACTTAATTATTAGGCGCACTCAACCTGTCCTGCGTAAGAATATTGTGTATGGAAATGTTTATTTTGTGGCGTCAGAGGCACTGTTCAATTTATAGACAGCACTGCGTTTTGGCTGTTACGTGCAACAAATAAAGACACAAGTCAAAAAGGAATTGTGGACAACTCTTACGAGAGTACGCATTGAATGCGACTGTAAATTGGAATGCTTTTCAGCAGTTATACTGCTCTGCCATCAAGCTTTATGGTAATATTTGATACTATGAAATGAGAATGAACACCGTTTTCTGACGGAAGATATTATACTAAGAGTCAATAAGGCCACAATTATAGTTACATATTAATAGCAGATATGGTGATTGAATTGGATGTAAGCATACGATAATCTAGCTGCCTAGCTAAGTTTCATTTTAGTCTCAAATTTTAACCGAAAAAATTGAATTTTTTTAATACTGGACTACTTGAAAGTAAAAATCAAACGTACGATTCAAAGGGGGGTGACATAGTTACCCCGTTTGATCTTGCTTACTAAAGCGTTTTCATGACATAATCTTGGGTAATTTGTTTTTGGTAATTTTATGAATATAAAGAAGAATATTTGTAATATTTTAGTTTTCTTCATCTTAGATATCGCACAAAACTCTTGTTAGGGGTTACATTTAAACCCTCGTTCGGAATGAAAGTGTTAATATGTCAAACCTCTGGAAGAAGAATTAAAGCTATAAGAAATTAGGTTAGCATAGATTGATATAAATAAGTCATGAAAGTGTGAGTATAATTTTTATTTTAAATTGAAAGTTTTTTAAATTAACAATTATGTATTACATAATAATATAGATACACAATAAGATTGTTTGTATCCCTCTTAACTGTCTGAGTGTGACAATATTTTAAAGTATTTAAATCAGTGTTATTTAGATTTTTTTCACAGTTGAGGCTTCAAATAGAAGACTCTGTTAACAAGTGATTTGATTTGAAGTGGTGTCAAAAAATTTAAAAAGGCGCTGATAGCTGATTTATGACATAAAATGAGAGTATAAACACTAGGGCGCTCATGTTTTCAATTTGCAAAAAGGCTCTAAAGACTACTCATTTTTATCCATCCTGGCGCAGACAGAAAGGAAGTTTGTTTTGCCTATCTGGAGAGTGGGCGCACAATTCTTTTGTATTAAACAAAAAACAAAAACTTGGCATAGTGCTGTAATCGATTTCATTTTTTGAAGTCAAGCTGTATCTACCTAATATTAATGATTTATCAATATTTTTTTCATACAAAATCATATGATATATGTGTTTATTATATTTAAAAATGTCTCTATAAAAACAATAAATATATATCCATAATTTGTAATATTTTATTTTGTTCAGTTCTTTTTTACAGACAGTCTTCACATTTTCTTATTTTGACTATCTCAATTATTGGTTAAAGTCTCCGGAGTTTGACTGCAGGCATCTGTTATTGCCAAAAAAAATCCATAGCCAAGTAAAATCTAAAGGACCAAAATGTCATTTAGAACATCACATTCAGTAACTACGTCATTGAATATATGAGTCGTATAGTTCCTATGTACGATAAGTCCAATATAATTCAAAATTTAAGTAAATATGAGGTTTTATTCTACCGGCTATTTACCATACTAATCAAATGTCAATAAGTTCCAAACGTACGTAAAATCTTACGAAAAGTGGGTTTTAAAATTACGATGAGTTTCAAGCGGCGATAAATCCATGGTGCCGTTTGTTCCAAACGCCGTTAAGTCCACCGCTTGTCCAGATAGCCAATGAGCGCGAAGCATTTCGCTAATTCCAACATGGCCGCTTAAGCACTTGTGAGGAGTGTTATTCTTTTAAAGTGTTTATCGTTTTATACATTTCTACAGCTAAATAATGTCCGATCTTACCAAAAATGTCATTCAAGTGACTGGAAATACATCAAGGAAACGAGTTATCAATAAGGAATCTTGGAAAAAGAATGTGGATAGCCGTAAAAGCTAATGAAAAATCTGCTATTTTGAATGGATTTGTATATCGAATGTCCGTCATTACTGGGTGCTCCAAAAACTTCGCTCGTTTGTTTTTAATTATTTTTTAATTTTATTCGTTTTTTTTTCACAATTGTTCTTATTGTCTATTTTTTTTTTTAAATACCTGAAGCGAGAGAAATAAAATTTCAATTGTTTAAATTTATTTAAAAAATTGAATTACGTAGGTATGGTTTTCATAATTTTAGTAAAATTAATTGACGTTTATTTATTTTTGAGAAAAAAACATTTTTATTAAATCTGTGGATATGAATATAAAGCAAACATGCGTTTACCTATTTAATCATAAAACCATCATTTAAAAAAAAAAAAAACTTATTACAGAAAAAAAAAATTCTAGATGCGCTCCGACAAACTTGCTCATTTCTCCGTTGTGCGAGCATAAAACGAAGACCTTTAAATGTGACACCTTTAAAATAGTAGATTTGATGGATATCCGTACAATTTTTTATTTGAAAAATGAAAAAAAATTATGAAGACAACTATATCATAAAATATTGTCATCTTGATAAATGCAAGCGCTGGCGTCCCAAAAAAAACAGTTGGAATTAAAACAAGAGGCTTAAGTGTTAAAACACACTCTACCGCAAAAAGAAAACAATAGTTTGAGAATTTATTGTGATGTCTCCATTCTTTTTTTATATGACATTTTGTTTTATAATTTGGTTTTGTCAACTTCTTAAGGATGAAAATAAAAAGAATTTGTAAACACTAGTTTATTCCCATTTAATTTTTCTTTGTAAATAAAAAAAATAGAATCATTAAATATTTTCGTTTCTTATTCCTCGGTTTAAAATGTATGTAATTTTTTTTTTAAGCAAAGACTTTTATTTTTGTTTTGATTTAACTAGCAAATCGATAAACCTTTTTTGTGTATTTTTTAAAAAGAACAATAGTTTGAGAATTTATTGAAATGAATACAGAATTTTTGCAATTATAAAATATCTCTATTTCCTTTATTTTATATATTTTGTCATATAATTTGGTTTGGTCAACTTTTTAAATATGAAAGAAAAAAATTTTGTAAACACTAGTTTATTCCCATTTAATTTTTCTTGGTAAATAATAAAAAAAGAAACATTTAATATTTTCGTTTTTGGTGACCCTATACTTGTCTACCACGTGTCGACCGTATTGAGAAACAAACACCGATAAGTCACGACTGGTGAGTTCCAATATACGTTGAATTTGACAGTTGGTTTCAAATGCCGATAAGTCCATTCTTATTTGCGTAATTACTCCTAAACTATTAAGAAATGAAATGCTTTATTTTATTATAAACATCCGTAGTCCAATAATAAAGCACACCAAATGCAATAAATATTAGGTTATAATGAATAAAAGTCATAATTGAAAAAAAATGGTTTGCCAACATTTCACCAAAGTGGACTTACCGTAGATAGGAACTATACGACTCATATGATCATATATCTAGTACACACATCCACACACTACGGTTTGTGCAAGCGGACTGTCAATTTTTGAAGGCGACAGCCTTCACACGCTTAGTTTTGATTGGAGGCACTAGCCCTAGTATGCATATCGGATGGCCCGATCATTCAATCGTCATTACCCTTGGTCATGGAAAATATCTACATACTATTGATTTGACAGGTTCGGGTTGAATCTGCATGTCAGAACGAGTGTCTGTAGCAGCTCATAGATACCAAAGTGTTTTAGATTTTAAAACAATAAATATGTATACTTCCGCCACCCAAAAATTAAAATTGGAAAAATTATTTTTACACATACAGATAACAATAACCTGTTTAACCAAATATCATTTACATATTTATAAAAATATAAACAAAAACTTTATGAATAGAGGTATGTACCTACATAATATAAGTAACATTTTTAATTATGATGACCCGCATTGTAGGTACATATATAAAATTGTAAACATTCCAATTGTACATGCATAAAATTTTACTTAAATATAAGAGTTAGTGTCGGAGGTTAGAAACCGACGCTATTTGATCGTTAACGAAAAATTCACAGGAGAAATTCCAAGGTAGAATGTAGAAAATTTCATAAACATAATCATTAATGTGGAATTAAAGGAATGACTCACAAGGGAAAATTCGACACTTTAAAAGAAAAGGAAAATTATTTTGGTGTTCCCAAGATTTTTAATGAAAGTGTTGTTACATAATTTAAATGTTAACTGGGCTCTTTTTTTTAAAACTACCCCTTGTTATAGTTATGGTATCTGCCTGGGCAGAAGGGGGTTGCAAAGTACAAGGTATGGTTTACAGTAAGCAAAAGTACAATATAAACAGCAGCCCAATCGTAAGCGGATACGCTGATAGGTTAACAAAGGTATCGGATACATCATTAATAGAGCCAAAAATAATACAGGGAGTTTAGGTTTTGGAAAGTTTCATAAACAAAGGAAGCAATGCGCAATTATGTTCATTATACGTATAATTATATAATTTAATAATAATTTACCATTATAAAATCTATTTCATTAATAACAATCTCACAAGTGTTTGATTTCAAGATTTGTTTAAAATTTGAATTTTCTTCAATAACTGCATTGTTTTGCTGGTTCTTAGAAAAAAAGTCAAAATAAGCAGTTTTTTATAACTTAAGGTGAAAAATATGTCAATTTTCAGAAGTCTCATTAAATGAGATATACATATCTGTATTTGTTAAATACATGTAAGGAATCAAATAAAATCCTCCTCACAAGTGGTGTTTTTGAAGACTTTTTCACATTAAAACTCGTTTTTATGTTCTCTTACATTCTCCTTCAGATGTGACAACGTCAGCCTCCTCAGACTTTAAGTTGCTTATTTCGTTTTCCAGTTTTAGAGCCTGGAAGAAAAAGAAAAGGTATTCTAAATAACAAATTGACAAAAGAGATAAATATTACGGAAGTGGTTATTACGTGAATAGAGTATATCAGTTTTAAAAATCAAACGTACAAGTTATAACAAATTATAGGACACACGCAGGGGAAACGTGGTCAATAGCCAAGGAAAGGGGAATAATAACTAGTTGGTAGTAATGCTCGGTCCATTGAGGTTCATTCAATTGAAGTCTTGTGACATGTGATGAAAGCTAATTCCATGCAATTTTTTTTTATTCAACTCAATCAACTACGCTTTGCAAATCTGATATGGAAGGGTACAATCTAAGTTTACTGTAGTGAGTGAAACTTGTGATATATTATAATATATTATGCACGCATGTACGAGTATTTGTGAAGAATTTCAAAAGGATGTCCAGAGGAGTATACATATTATTTTTGATTTGACGTATCAAACTAAACAGTATTTTAAATATCATATTATGCATCTTGGGTACCATGTTAAGTTCGATAGCTATTTTCTGTAAAAAACATAGTTCTGAATTGTTTAGGAATAATTTGCATCTTCAATACTGAAAAATAAATACCTTGATGAAGAATAAATATTACAGAGATACCAAAGTATAAATAAATATATATGGGCCGATTAGATATTTCTAAACAGTCTGTAACAACTGTGACGTGTAACGGCTGGAGCCAGTGGGACTATGGTATCCTCAATTAAAGTATTTTGTGAGACCGGGGGGAGTGGGAAGGAGGAGATTGGGAATCCACTGTAGCAACTAGCTACTGTAACGAGTATCTACTGCAAATAATGATTTATACACCATTACACTTATTAGCTGACCGTTGACAATACTTGCAACCAACTTCACAGCTGACAGCCCAACGCTCTTGGCATGTTGTCATTATCCAGCCTATGTGAAACGTGCTTCCCTCTCTGTGACTTTTTTAAATTCGAACATTCTGTAATTATTATTCACATGGTGTAGTGAATTAAATTATAATTAACCTTCTGAGTTCATATTTTAAAAGACATATCACTCCCCTTTACTTTACCATTTCAAGCAACATTGGGATACTGAATGGTGGTATTTCACCAGGGCGATACTGGGAGTATCTACCACTTTGCCATTAGTTAGACCTGACAAAAAGATGTTGTTAGTAAGTAATGACCAAAGCCATTCACCCGGCAGACGGATATGAAGACGCGATGAGTTAAATCACCACTATGCAACTTTAATCGAGAACATATTTATACACATTATAAATATTACATGCATAAGAAAAAGCACTCTCCACTTTGCATATACAATTTTTTAACTCAAGCCAATGCAGATAAACATGCTTTTTGCGCATCAAAGAGTCCACCCCAATTTTGGTTTAATCCAGAGGCTGCAATTCCCATCGAATGACCCCTCTTCATTGCAGTCACTCTCAAATAACCTTGAATACTAAATACATGAGGGTCATTTGAAAAGTTACTGGCCTTTTTAAAAAAAATACATATTTCAAAGCAAAACAAAAATTATTTCTCGACGTAGTCTCCCTGCAACTCGATACATTTGGTTCAATGTTTCACCCATCCTTTTATACTGTCAGAAAAAAATGATTGTCTAAGCCTAAAAAATACTGGTTTACAGCGTTTACCACCTCAGCAATTGACTTATATTTTTTTCCCCGAGAATTATTTTCAAATTAAAACAGGAAAAAGTTGCTGGGAGCTAGATCTGGCGAAAAGGGTGGGTGCAGAAGCAATTCAAACTTCAATTTTAACATTGCGACCATGTACATGTGAACTCGAGCGTTATCTTGGTGAAACAGGATTTTTTTTCTTCATAATTGTGGCCTTCAGTTTATCCAGCAATGCAGGGTAGTATTGTCCATTACCGTCACCTTTTGCTAGGTAATCGATAAGAATTATTCCACGGCTATCCCAAAAAACTGTCGCCATCCCTTTTCCTGCAGAGAGATCGACCTTTGCCTTCTTCGGAGTTGGTTCCCCCACTGCAATCCACTGCATTGACTGCTGTTTGGTCTTAGGCATATGGTGGTGTACTCAGGTTTCATCAATGGTTATCATTCGCTGCAAAAAAAAATGCTGGATTTTTTGATGCATGCTAAGAAATTCGCGCAACATGTCCGTCCGTATGCGCTGTTGGTCGATCGTCAGCGCGCGGATAATTTTCTCATATCTAAATCTTGAAGTAAAATTTTGTGCACCCGTTCAGATGATATCCCACAAGCCTCAGCTATATCCATAACAGTCAATCGACGATCTTCCATCACAGTTTGATGCACTAAATCGACAATTTCGTCAGTTGTAGCGGTTTTCAGGAGCCTGAAACGTTCCTCAATGTTTGACTGTTGTAAATGAAGGGTAGGCTTTACCGTATACGGAGTCAGACCCATCTTTTATTTCCTTTCTCCATTTTGAGTTTTTTTCTCTTTCAAATGAAGGAATTTTATCACTGCGCAATACTCAATTTTCTCCATTGGTGACAGATAATGTCAGCTGTCAATTTTGGAAGAGTGCCATAGACAAAGTAATGATGAGAATGACTTGAAATTTTTACGGTTTACATATGTTAATACCATCTATTGGACGACAAAAGATTTTTTTTATAGTTACTTTATGTCGATGAGACTGGAAACTTTTCAAATGACCCTTGTACATAACGTGTAAATTAGCGATGGGAAAAGCTTCACAGATTTGTGAATGCTTCACGAATTGCTAGTTCTTCAAAATGAACCCTTCACGGTGAACAGTTCAATCGAAGTAACAGATCAATCGCAGAATTCCTCGTCGGGGGAGGGGGGGGGGGGGGGGTTGATAGCGATAAATGTACCAAATAATAGTCACGTTTTTTTCTTAATAGTTTTATTCGGGACAGCTCTCCCAACCACATAACCCACTCCTCCATTATTATACAGCAAAAATTATACCGTGTAGAAAAACTACTTCTTTCTTTCTTCTATGTGTGTGTTGATGAATTGTCTATTACTAGTTTCTTGTCTATTGTTTCTAGATGACAGCTGCCCATATGTTTGAATTGTTGGCGGTATCATGCCTTAAAAGGAATGATGTACAATAAGTGTGCATAGCCTTACAGAGAACTTACAAAAAGCGAATGTAGTAATTGCGAAATTTCCAGTTTCTGTAAGAGCGATGTGAACGTTTTTCAGGGCTTGAGGTACAATTTGAATATTTCTTACTGTACACAGTTTGACAGTTTGGTTAGCAATAGGGTGAATATTGCGCAAATGACGATTCATATTACAGGAATTGCCTCCCTCTATGGATATAACTTTAGAACAAAAGTTGAATTTGGCCTGGTAAACCCCAACTTCTTTAAAATAAGTTCATATTTCACTTTTCTTTCTCGTTGAACGGCCAGCCATAATTTAAGGTAGAGATTGAAAGGTATAGGTAAAAAAGTTCAACAAAATAATTCGTTCACAATTCAAAATCACCAAAAAACACTCGTAAAAACTAGTGTCATATGTCAAAACAAGGGAAAGAAATCAAAAGCAACTGTCACGTGTACGTGCGAGGGAACGGATAACTAAAAATATACTTCATTGTTTCATTCATTCATTCATACTACGAACTACAATCGAAGTAAAGAAGTAAAAGAACAATTGAATTTTAGATGATGCGATACTTCAATCGTTCGAACGAATGAAAGGCTAACATTGAAATTCGAAATAGATGCCATACATCGGGCAAGGGGAATTACCAACTTAACCAACTTCAATTGAAGCATTTGTTCAATGAAAAATGAATGAAGTTGGGACTGCCGCAAAAAGAAGACGTTATTTGAAGAAGTTCCTGCGAAGCGGTCACAACGCTAGTGTAAATGGAGTGCTGCATGGGTCGATTCCCTTCAAATGACACTAAGCTTCTTTAGAAATCTACCTACTAAAACGAACTTTGTATTGTGACTGAATATATACATGTGTGTAGATGGTACAAAATGTTGTTTTGCATACAAAATTATGTATAGACGAGTATTTAGCACATGTACTTTAGGACCGGTAAAATTTCACAAAGGATATTTGAAGCGCTTTCTCTATGGAAACAGGATAGACCAATACCAATATACAAAACGGAATATGTTCACTGGGGCAGTTGTGATTCATGATTCACCCTCCTATGATAAGTGCGCATATCTCAACATCATGTTTTTAAATTGGGGGGTTGTAAAAAAACTGAACAATCGACACGGGCAATGAGATTTACAGTGTTAGCAGTTTTCTTAATTTTTTAAAGTTTAGTTTTAGTATAATATTTTTTACATACAATGGAAATATAGATTATCTTATAAATTATAAATATACATATTATTATAATTCACACATCGAAAGAAACTGATATAATATTATACCATACCACGATGCTCTGTGCAGCATAATATAGTATAACTACATAGACAATAATCAATTATAAAGTAAAAACTATAATTGGTAAGGTTTATCTTAGTCCTCTTCACCTCCTCACATTGAACGTAAGCTCGTTTGTTTTTAAACATTTTTGTAGATTGAAATGTACATGAAAATCAAACATGAGCTTCACGGATAGAAAAATATTGAAAAAAAAACACTTGATTGCGAGAAATAAATATTTTTCAGTAGATTACCTTCAAAATAGCTGAGTTTGACATGTGCTCTGCGGGACCATTTTGGATGAAATGTGTCAGTAGATTTCCTCCTTTGCCAACTATCAATAAACCTCCATTCTGTAGACCATCACCTTTCAAATCACCACCCAAACCTGGAAAGAAAAACCGTTACAATTCTCTTACAAAAATTGGATGTGAAAAAATAAAATATAAATTAGGGACAAAGATGATTCACAAAAGTTTGTCAAAAGGTATGATAATTTGGCAGTATTCAGACACCGTAAAAATGATAATTTTGCATTAAACGCTAGTGTGCCGGCGTGTCCTTGGAGACCCGCGCATTCATCATTATCTTTTCAGGAGTTTTTATCCTATAAAACCTGTTGTTCGCGTATTTAAAATAACTGTTATCGCTTGTCAATGAAATAATCAATCCACAGAGATATTTTGCATTGTGTTAAATTTGGCACAAGTCAAGTAATAAATGTTTGAAGTTTGATTACGTCAATGCGGCAGAAAAAAGTCGTATTTTCAAAGTGACATTATTGTTTGTATTTACAGGAAAACTATCCAACTTTATATTTATTTGGAAGAAAATTTATTCAACAATACGAAAATACAATAAAATGACAAAAAATATCTTCACATCTCTTAACCAAACCTTTTTTAATGACATGAGGGAGAAAAAATCGATTCTCTGAATTTAAGAAGCTATTCCAGAAAAAACACTTATATCATTAACATACAATAATAATCATACAATAATACATAAACGAAATCGCAAATAGAAAGCATAAAGTACAAACTTTGCCTGAAAAAATTGTAACAGACGATAAAATAGTTATTACGGATATGGGAAAAATTGCAAATAAATTCAACGATTTTTTTACAAACGTTGCCTCAGATTTAATAAATAATAATCCTTCATTTAGAAACAAGTCCAGACCTACTCTAATTAACACTCACTCTGTAAATACTCCTATTTTATCTCAATTTAAACGTGTAACTGAATCGGAAATCATAAAACACATTGATAATCTCAACACAAACACAGCCAATGGACCCGATGAATTAAGCTGCCTCACAATCAAATCTATTAAACAACATATATCCTTACCTCTGCAACATATATTTAATTCTTGCTTTGAAAAAAACACATTCCCAAACGCATTTAAACTCTCAAATATTGTTCCAATCCATAAATCTGGATCGATTTTTACACCTGACAATTACAGACCCATATCGCTGATATCCCAACTTGCTAAGATATTAGAAAAAATTATGAAGATACAAATTCTAGAGTTTCTTGAGTCCAATGCACTTTTGTCCCCAAATCAATATGGTTTTAGATCAGGTCTTGGTACAGATGATGCTTTATTTAATCTAACGAAAAATATATACAGTAATCTTGACTCAAATATGAAAAGCCTAACAATTTTCTTAGACTTGAAAAAAGGCATTCGATACCGTCAATCATAATATACTGATTGGAAAACTTAATAATTTAGGAATTAAAAATAACTGTCTCTCCCTTTTGAAAAATTATTTATCTTATCGCCATCAATGCACAAAAATTGGTGCTCATATTAGTAAACCAAAGTGTGTTAGACATGGGGTTCCACAAGGAACAGTTATCGGCCCGTTACTGTTCTAATTTATATAAATGATCTCTGTAATATTAACATTTCGGGAAAACTATTCTCATATGCTGACGATACTGCAATCACAGTACATGGTAAATCCTGGAACGAAGTCACTGAAAATGCTAATAAATGCACCTCCATTGTCAAAGAATGGCTCAACCAAAACCTTTTAACTCTGAACTGTGAAAAAACTATTTATATTCCATTCTATAATACCAAAAGGCTGCACCTCTAACTAACCTAAATATAAGGTTCCATAACAATAACTGCAACCCTATTTTATGCTCTAATTGTGTAGAAATGAAATCGGGAAATACAGTCAAATATTTAGGAATTACAATAGATAGTCAACTCAAATGGACGAATCATGTAGAAAAGCTTGTAAATAAACTAAGATATTTAACTTACATTTTTAAACGATTAAATAACATAGTTGACATAAAAATAATGAAATTGGTGTACCATGCATTGGTTCAGTCATCAGTATCTTATGGAATAATCGGTTGGGGGGGTATTTATAATACTCATATTAAGCCATTAGAAATATCTCAAAAATTAATAATAAAAATAATGTTGCATAAAAACATTACATACCCCTCCATACAATTATTCCAAGAAGCTGATCTCTTAGATATAAGAAAAATTTATTGTATTCAGTGCCTAAAGTACATATTTTCGCGAGGTAAACAATTTGCAAAAAATGAAAATCGTTACAGCAACAGAATAAATAATGTACTGGAGGTACCTCTCTGCAAAACTAGACTTGCGCAGAGACATGCATACTTCATTGCCCCAAAAATGTATAATTCACTTTCATTACATTTTAAGTGTTCAAATTCAACTTCTTTAAATACATACAAAAATGTAATAAAAAACTGGATAAAATCAAAAGATACCAGCCTCTTCATACTATAAGTGCTAAATTGTAAAAAAAAAATTAACTAACTTATCTGTTGTGATTTTGAATCTGAAAAAAAAAAAATAAATAAAAAAAAAAAAAAAAAAAAAATAAAAAAATAAAAAAAATAAAGTTGGTTAAAAACAAAAATACCAACCCCTTAATAACATAACTGCTTTATTTTTTTAAATTCTTAACTAACTTATCTGCTGTGATTTAAAAAAAAAAAAAAAAAAAAAAATTGAAATGTTTTGCTTAATTTGAAATGTAACTCTTTATTAATTGTAATTATATACTGTTTATCTATTTATATTATTGCTATAGAGAACCTACTATTGATTTATATTAGTATACCCACGCACTGGCTTTTGCCTATGTGGGATTTTTTGTTATATCTACATTGTTCTTCCTTATTTTCTTTTCTTTATTGTTTATAATATGTTTCTTTCTTTTTAATTAATGTTTTTACTTTTGTAATCTTTTTCTTTTCTAATTTAAAAAAAATGTATGTGACAAAAAATCAAATAAAAAAATAAAAAAATAAAAAAAAAAAAAAATAAAAAAACAAAAACACATTATCTGAGAAGACAGCACAATTGACAAAAGCATTAATTTGTAAAACACAAGCGAGTTATTACGAAATTATAGTCAGCAAGGTACGACGTAAATTGTAACTTGCCGGAGTCTGGCATTCCATAGGTTAATATAAAGGTATATGGGTAACATTAATTATTTACTGCATGTATTTTATATTGTTTAATAACATAATACTTTAACGGTAAGCTTGAAGGTAGATGATAAAATGATATGACTGACTGATGTGGTAAAAATTTTTTTTTATTGTTTTCTGTCTTTTCTATGGTTCTTATACTTTTTAACAATAGTCAGAGATTATTTAGGCATTTTTTTGCAAAATATAATTGTATCACAAGGTGTATTTTAAATTAATTTAAACTAATTCAGATAGATAACCTTAATTATGCAATTTGTGGCGTTGCTAGTGTAGATTTTGTATCCACAAGAAAATCATTTCATTTAAAAAATATTTTGTTAGTTCATTTTTTGGCAGCCTGCAAAGGTAAGCTGGTCAAGCTTTACATATGCTAGATTTTCAAAATTGTAAAGCTGCAATTTCCTTAACAACTACATATGTATCTATTTATGTAGGAGCTATATGTTTGAAAGGTTGTTTGTACTTTATTACAATGAAAATTTCTCCTCAGAAGCTTTATGAATGAAGGATTATTATTGATGACATACATATGTATATCTAAAATCATAAATAACATCAATGATAATGGCATTTACTTAGTTTCCTGGACTTGCTCACAGCGCTTCGTGACTCCTTCCAGAGCAAAGCTGCCAATATGGACATGTATGAGAACCGTTTGAAGCCTAAAACGGAATAGGTTTTTTTTTCACTATCGATGTAGAGATCTGAAAATATGCAGTGACAGACTGATTAATTTACGCATAGACTAGCGGAGAATTTGATTTGTGCAGTAAAAATATATTGATCAACAAATATAAGATATTTATGCACTGCGAAACTCAATGTTATGGGAAAATTCATCGTGGCAGATAGATATATCATACAGAAAAATGGAGGTATGTGCAGACAGTACAAAAAAATATGGGTTTTCTTTAGAGTCATTACTGATGATAGTGACTCCCAAGCCAATTGGCACTAGGCTCCTGGACTCCTCACAGTCTTGGGTTGCATGAAAAGCTATGGGTACCAATGTTCCGGATGAACATTTTCCACAATATTTTTATGCTTTTTACGATGGTGGTAAAAGTAATTTGAGATAGAAAATAATATTTTTCTGTAAAAATAAAGGATATTAATTTACCGCCATCGAAAAACTTTCCATTGTTGAATTCCTCTTTACCAATGTCATCCACCCCGACTCCAATAAGCTTTATATTATGTTTCTTCAGGATGGGTGCAATCTCTGATACCTAAAACGAAATGTTCTTTCTTTAGATCTTGTATACCATGCACTTATTGTGCACTTGTTTTCTAAGCTGGATCGCCATTGATGTAGACTTAAGAGTAGGATTAAGGGGAGAGAATCCAAGCTGGTTACTACGGTATAGTGTCGTAACGAAATCTTGTACAGTTTATAAATATAGTGAATTTAGGCATAATATATATTTTTAAAATTATAGTCACTTATTCAAATATCGCTCGGGTTCAATTTTGATTTCTATAAGCCTATGATTATGGACTCATGGAAACAAATTCAGTGCTTATACTATTTCTATTCTTAATATTTGAAAAATATATATTTATAATTCTTGAAAAAATCTGTGCGGTATGACTTATAACTCTACTATCAGGATTGACCCAAAACTTGGTACTCACCAAATGTCAAATTATAAAATATAGGTCCACAAATAACCACACACAACATATCGCTGTTCAAGTTCAATAATATAACAAGTCAAAAATTTTTTTTTTGTCAATCCATACAAAAAACAACAACCGTCCACCACAACTGTACACAATGGATCCAGGTCAGTACTCACACAGCGATCCTGATATAACATGGAAATACTATCTCGTAAAATTAATTTAATTCAAAATATATATGTACATATTCTTCACACCTTCAATATGAACCACCTCAATATAACAAACGGTATTTCCGCCGTAACAAGTTAACGAATTCATTGAGAAGACTATTTCACTTTGTCCGGGTAAACCAAGAAAATTGGTATAAATATTGGTATATGATTTAGTATAAAATCCTTTAAAACCATCGACGATCCAATTAACATGATCGCGACCATGATCCATTTGAAGGGTGATTTCACCAAGGTGATACTCAGAGTATTTACTCTTCAAATTCTATCCCTTATACTAAACAAGTATTTAATTTTAGCAAGAAATGTATTGTTTACGTTATGCTTGAGTGATAGCATCAATCTTCTTTTCAAATAAACATAAATACTGTTAAAAGCTACATATTCGTACATGCTTGTGTTATTTTGAAATATTAACAAAGATTTATTTCAAAATCTTGTTATATTTACCGCTTTCCGGATAAAAACGTTCTGGTTTACTTTATAACAAGAATCTACAACATTCTTTAAGAAAACACAGAACAAAAGAAATCGTTAAAAATTCCAAACATAGTATGAAAATTCGAATCAATAGTAATATTATCAACTTATATTATACAATAATTATTTCACCAACTCAATTGACAATTACTAGTTGCCAGCAATTACTGCTTTGATATAGGTCACACTGCCATAAGAAGTTTAAACTAACGATTATACTAGGTGAAACTTAAATTGTTAGCTTATTGACTTGAAAAAACTCAACCCAAATAACTGGTTTGTGGGTAACTCAATCCAACAACTTATTTATAGAAGACAACTCAAATTAACAGGCAGTTCGGTGAAAACTCAATCCACTCACCTACTTACAGGAGACAACTTAATTATCGATTTGTTTATGGATAGATTTGTTAATCCAATAACTTATTTTATAGCAGACAACTCAAATTAGCAATTAGTTAGTGAAAAACTTGATTCAAACACTTATTTATAGGAAACAGCTTCAATTAACAACTGGCTATGGAAAACTCAATTAAATGACCCATTCACAGGGGACAACTTAAATTTAATAGCCAGTTTATGAACAACTTAATTCATCAACTTATTTATAGAAAACAACTCAATTCAACAACTTATTTATAGGAGATAACTCAAATTAATAACTGGTTTATGGAAAACTTACTTCCTTTGTCACCTTGTCTCGAAGGAGATGTATTCGAGTATCTGACTATCAGTTTATTGGGTATCGAACTAGACAATAAACTTTGCTTTGGCCACTAATTATGTAGGTAATTGTTCGTATTAGTTCCATTACTAATTTCCATCCCACGGACTGAAATCTATACGTAAGGGAATATTTTTTTTTAAAGCGTCATTCATAATGATAAGCTTATGTTCCCAAAAATATCAAAAATACTTTGTTTAAATACTCCTCTGCTCTGATGAGATGTTATAAACTAACGGACTATAAAAAACAAGAAAGACTTTTAGCACCTAAATACAATACAGCTTTTGCACAAAGACACCACATGTACATCGCGCCTCACACTTACGACAAACTCCCACCACGGACTGCAGCCATCACCAATATGTATTCCTTTAATCAAAACATTACTAAATGGCTAATGAGTAAGGACCGCAAGGAAATTGAAGACCTCCTAAAATAGCAATTGAAATTCTTCACCATGACAAGACACCATGACATTCAAAATTGCACTGGATCGAATTTATCTTGCACAGTATTTAAAAATTACAAGGGGCCTTATAGAAGCTATGGAAAAATGAAAGCAAATACTGATGATGAATGAATACGTTACTTCTTTGGCCCAAAGACGGCAGAAGGTACAGCCCCATCGACGGAAGAAAATAACAACACAATCATCACTTTTCCACAGGTCTCCCAATGTAGTTTCCTGTAAATAATATTACAAAAGTTAGAAGGGACGTTATTATATTAAAAATTGTTCTCCATTAGTTAGTATTTTTATTAAAAAAATATGTTATTTTTTAAAAGAAAGACAAACATTCCCGGGTTACGAATAACCTGACAATATTTTAAAAACTCCTATTACCATCATAATAAGCGGAAAATGTTGCTTGTGCAATGACGGAGGACTAGCAGAGGAATTGAACCCACGACCCCCGGATCGGAATCCAACGCGTTTGCCACTCAGCTACTAACCGGTCAAATTTATTCTGTAAAATTATATTATAGATGGCAAAGATGAAGAACTGCCGCTCATGCCAGTCAAAGATCATTATGTAATTACAAACAAACAAAAACAGTTATCCAACGTGTTTTTTTTTTTGTAAGAAGGTATTTGTGACTTTGTGGAAATCTATTATCTTTATTTCTTTATATCTTCACGCCCGCCTCGTTTGAGCTAGATAATACTGGCAAAGCAAATTAACAGATAAAAATAAGATTAGTCATCAACTTAAGTACAGCTGGAACAAAAGTAGATGTTCTGACAAAGTTGATTATATAAACCTTATCTTTTTTTTTAAACAAAAATTTTCATCTTTCTTTTAAATATTACATTTACATTAACGAAAGATTATTTAAATTCAGAAATTTTTTAAGTACAGTGACTAATAATTATTACAATAAATAAATTATTATCATAAACGAATAAAACGGAGATTGTTTTCTATTTGACAGTGTGAATAGGAATCATAAACAAACTCAATACCTTTTCAAGGAATTTTTAGTTTTTCTTTTGAAAATCCAGAACTAGTTACGTAAATCTATATAAATGTAGGTGCCATTATCTTAGATGGTACTGTGACTGCTCTAAATAATGTTAGTTAAATACAGTTAATTTTCAGCGATTGATTCCAAAACACGCTCCCACATTGAGGTGACAAAACTTACGGGAACACATAAAATTTGTGTAATATTTTACTCTTATAATAAAATGGAAGATTTATTTTGTAACCTAAAAATGCAGATCTACATTCTGATAAAATTGAATTAAATCCGTGAAAATTTAATATTCAATAAAAATGGTGGAACAACTCGCTAGCTATTAATTAATTTGTAATTTCTTCCCAGTCTTGCCTGAATTTCAATTGAATAATTGAAAACTATGGAACAAACATTTTGGCGTCTTTGGGAAAAAGATGTGCTACTAGTCTACCGTGGATGAGAGTATTTTATGTAATTATCCATTCTTTTGTGCCAGTTTTGGCCTCTTCGTG
This sequence comes from Drusus annulatus, assembly GCA_022651775.1. Taxonomy (NCBI): domain Eukaryota; kingdom Metazoa; phylum Arthropoda; class Insecta; order Trichoptera; family Limnephilidae; genus Drusus; species Drusus annulatus. Next base: position 49,386 of record JAGWCC010001111.1, read on the forward strand.
ACATATTGCACTTGAGGCTAGTTCTCCGGCCAGTGTCTTTACCTGCCTTTTATATTGATAAATTTCATTCATAACCGTGGAAACTCAGACGCACAGTAATTATTCAATTGTTACTTGAAGTACGGAACTGCCTTTTCGGAACAAACTTTTTACAGTGAATACCATACAAGAGTTCCAACTGCTCCCAACCGTCTAGAGCCAGTGAGACTGTGGCATCCCCAATCGGGGTATGTTGTGAGGCTGAAGGTAGTGAGAAGGAGATGGGAAAGAGGAAGGTTGGGAAGTACCTGGCTATTCAGATCTGGTCACCAAACACGGCTAAAGCCATTTCAAGCAACGTTTCGATTCTGAATGGTGGTCTTTCACCAGGGCGATACTTGGAGTATCTACCACTCTGGAACGCTCCGCAAATATATTATAAATTATTTAATATGAATTAAATGTGTTATGACACATATTAAATCAATAAAATTTATTTGCGCATGCCGGGATGGAACTCGCGACCTCTGGATTTGTAGTCAAACGTTTTACCACTCGACTACGGAGGCCGTCATAAAATTTATATTCAGTTTATGATAGTTATTCGACGAATGACACACGTATTGCACAAGTAAACTAATGCGTAGGAGCATGATGATTTAATTATTTATTGTAATCAAATCAGCATCATTGTAGAATGATTAATAGTGATTACATGCATATTTGCGATCATTTACAACTAGTAACCACTTATAAAGGAAAACAACATTCCTGGGTAACGTATAACCTGACCGTATTTGAATTACTACTTATTCCATCATTATAGGCGGAAAATGTTGCTTGTGCAATGATGGAGGACTTAGCTAGCAGAGGATTGTTTGTTTTTGTGTGTTTTATTTAGATGTATGCAATTTGTTTTTACTAAACAAAAATTAATACATTTCATAATAGTACAACGAAGCATATAAGCGTATCGTATAAGTAAAAAATTACAGGTTTTTCTTTATATATTTATCACGAAACCTAAGAAAAGTGCCAAGACGTGAGGCTTCTTGTAGGGCTTTTTTTGAATACGCAATGCCTTGGTGGGAGACCAATGCTTTATACCACTTGACTACTAATTAACCAGTCAATAAAATTGTATGTTTGCATTAAACTTGTCTAAAAGAAATAAGGTTTCATTAGGTGTCTTTTGAGGTGATTTTTTCACAAAAATGGCACAAAAAAAAAAATCTATAATATATTTATTTCCTGATTTGATTAGGTACAAAAATGAGAAAAATATGGTTTATGTAAAAATAAAAGAGGGGGGAATCTAGATATTGACCTGTGATAATAGTACTAACATTAAAATATAAAGTTTAACGTCTTATTTTATTTTTAGTGCATATCTAATAATTTTCTAATTTGGGTGTTTTGATGTTGATTGTTTTGTTTGAATTTTGAAACATGACTGTCGTTAGTAACGTTAAGAAATGTAGAAGAAAAAAAAAATTGACCACACTTATTGTGCATAGCGTACCCAAAAATAGTAGTGTTTAATTGTTTTTATTATTAAAAAATGTTTTATCTAACAAGTTCATAATACAAAGTATAAGCGCAATAGAATAATGTATTTTATCAAATTCACAATGATATTATTTCATGATAATGATGGTTGTCAAAAACTACAATTATTATTAAACATGTATTTCTCCCCAGTTAAAATTAGTTGAAATCAATATATTACTTACTTGGCCTGTTGAGATCGGTTTCAGCTGATTAGCAGCAATAGTTTTCAAATCCATATTAATTTTTTTCAGACGAATTTGCGTACACTAAAACAAAGTAAATGTTTACTTAAAATCAGAAAGTATTAAAGTGCCTTTGGCGAAGTTGAGTGGTATGCCAGAGCACAACTTACATAAAGATTTTCGTTTATATCTGACAATTAAGAATGACAAGCGAATACTGCAAGTGCGTACAAATAAATGACGGTGGGGAATGTCACAACTAGTGTAAAACAATTATGTTATCGTCTCTAGCCTAACCTAAGCCTACCCAATGACGTTATCTGACATTTGTTCTTTTGATGAGTACCTACATATTCTAGTTCCATTAGCACAGTGCTGCCACTCGGTGCGAATATAAAAAAAAATTATCTCGTAGGCACCTACAAAAATATATTTCTCGGTGAATATTTTCAAAACCAATTTCACTTTCGAACGTTTGGAAGTATATAGAAAAATCGAAGTAATATTTTCATTTAGACAAATAAAATTGAATAAACAAAATATCACCTAACTAAATCCTATTAATAAATTATTACTGCCTTGTTTTGTCATGATTTTATTATAATTTACCTTTGCTAGTGTTTTAAGGTTTTAATTTTAAATTTAATTAAGGGAACAATAAAATAAATGTGATACTTAAAAAAAAGAAAGTTATTGATTGCTTTTAAAAATCTATGGAAGAAGGTTAGTTAAAAAAATACATGTCTTTTTTGCCATGGCACTGTACGCAGGCAATATTTTCAGTAGATAACACGATTTTTAAAAAAAGTTCCAATTTAGATTCCTTTAGACTTAATTGAAAAAAAAAAACTAAAACAAGACAGAAAACAACCTTTATATAAGTGTACTATCTAAGCGTTGATGAGTCACCAACCGTTGTTAACGTAGTGGCATATGAAACACTCACACATTTAATGGCGTGTATCAGTACATTACACACTGATAACGTGCCATTAGTAAAAAAACATGTGTATTGCATAAAAATAATAATATAAAAATAAAAATTACGTATTATTTAATTTGTTTTCATAAAGCCGGTTTAAGTTATTCTTTTGAAACAACACTTTTTTTAATGTGTGAGTCTCGTGAAGGAAAGAATTTAAAAAAATTCGTTCTTTTGTTGAAAGCTCGGAGGAAATATATATATATATATTGAAGGGTGTGTCCTTTTTAAACATTATTTATCATTCAATAATGACACAGCTAACTTTTAGAGTTGCGTATATGTTAACATAAACGCGGCTGTAAAAGTTAGCTGCGTCATTATTGAAAATATTCTTCTAATTCCATTCAGGTAACTCATTCAGAATTGCTTCAACTATTGTATATTGCAAAATAATACATTATTTTTTGCACGAAAGGTCGAGTAAAGATAATTTTCTCAATCGCATCATCTATTTAAGTATATATTACATTGTCACATACTAATAGAACTAGAAAACTCTTGGCAGAGCAGGGATAAGATATTTTGCTGCTAATTTGAAAATGCAGAACCATAACGAGGGAAAAAATACTCCTAGGAACGAGCAGCCTCTCTAATATAAAAAATAACTGTTCTTGTGATTAGTTTATTTTAAAAATGTTAGTACGTATCGTAACGCGTATTGTGGTAAGACAATCAAACTGAGGGTAGTGGCGTACTTTGAAGTTCCTAACTTTTTTCCAAGATAGTTTCCGGCTGATTTCTGCTCCCTTCGGAACTTTGGATATCGTTAAAATGATTTAAAGAAATAAAATATTCTCAGAAGAATAAAATCAAATAACTTTTTTATCGCAATCAGAAAACGACCTCAGCCAATGCCATTGCATCAATATTTACGACGCCTTAATACATTAAAAAAAGTAAGATCGACATATTTTTATACTAACATAAGTTGAAAGCTGTATGGTCCCTATTTTAAAATTTCAGTGGTTTGGAGAATATGTACCACACATTTGGTTATACGACAACTGTTACATACACTCACGGCATTTCACACGGATAATTTATAAGGCCGACAAAGTTAGGCCATATAAAACAAACCCTCAGCGTGAAGTTTTATAAAAAAAATACTAAATAACCTTACTAATCTAGTGATTTTCAAATTATGAGTTAAAAAAAACTCGGATATCAATATGTATTCACATATTGTATTGAAATCAAGTATTCCACGTAGAAAAATCGATTCACATGAGTTTTTCCAAGCCAGTTTAAAATTAATGCAAATGGCTCATTCGTTTCACATACCTACGCGTCGTTTTATGATATTAGAAATGGTAAAAATAAAACGTTCTCATGCTGCCGACATCTACTGCGAATGGGAATATCACCTGATTATTTCCAAATCTTTGGTTTGTAAATGACATATGACTGAATGAATGTGGACTTGAGTTGCATGAGTGCTGATTATCCCCCGCATTCGGAACTAATTCAACGTCAATGGCATTAAATTCGCGGATGGTCTATTTAACAAGAGCACCCCAAAGCTGTCAATTTTCATTACACAGTAATTACGTTACCGAGATCAATGTAATTTAACGGCAATACCAACGAATATGCAATTCGGTACTTTGATATCAAATGGTTATAGATGTAGTTTTAGTAATTTTTTAATTTCTTAAAAAAAATGTTCTAAGTAATGCATTTTTTTTGATGCGTCAAAAGCATAGAGCTAAAACTTTACCAACTTGATTATTTTCATTTACCAAGTTGATAAGATATCACTACATGCCACGTGATGGCAAAAGGTTTTATTGATACATTTTTTTGCATTTTTTTCTAAATGATGTTCCAAACATTCTTTTACATTATTGTCGTAAATATTTTTTATTAGGATTTAAAAAAAAATTATAAGTCAAAGGCAGGAATAACCTTTTGCAATCAGAGTACCGAAATATTAATATTGGTATTTTATTTTTGTGTTCCAAATACGAGTACATTATTGTATAATATTATTTGTGGAAATTGTGATGTGTGAGTTAAAAAAAAAGATAAACTTAATTACATGTCGGATTACCTTAAACTATTTTATAGTATCTTGTTCAATGCACAGAAAGCTATGATACTAGTTTCCCGGCTCGTTGAACGAACCTGCGTATTTTCGTGGAAGTATTCCTGAGACATTCAATCGACCAACAACGAGCGACTTAAGTCTAATAATAACCCCACATCTGACGTCCGAGATATTTCACACATTGTTGAAGCCGAAGTTGAACATTTTTCTATGCTCGCGCTGTGTTTTAAATAAAAATCACATAACAAATGCTGATAAGTGGAATTTAACAATTATTTGAACGCTTGCTTCCCTGAGATTATTATGTGGTGGATCCTTATTATAAACTCGTGTGTGTATATTCAAAATTGAGTTGACAGTGAAAGCAGTGACTTTTCTTCAACAAATCATATATTACAAAAATAAAAGTGTGTTTATCGGTTATTTCGAACTTACAAATAATTATAAAATATTTTACTTGTCTGTCAGCTGCGTGGAATATTAATAATTGCTTTAATTATACACGATCAACAGAAATAATATCACGAATACCTAATTTATATGTGTGAAATAAGACAACAATGTAACTAGTTAATGTAATAATGTTAAGTAGGTATTCAAACAAAGTTACTACTTTTTTATTTAGATTCATAGACACGCAGGTAAGTAAAAAAAAAAATAATTATATTCGTTTTGCAAAATATTGAAAACGTGTTAGAAACCAGATATAGTTTTAGTTAATACGTTAAAATCTAACAGTAAGTTAAATATACTTAAAAAGAGTAGAGTAGGTGTTCATTTAAGATAATATACTTCCTTATCTGCCAGAATAGACGAAAATCTTGCAATGTACGTAAAATTTTGTGGTTAGAATGTTAATATGTTGTTCGTTTAGTGAAGGAGACACAGAATACATAAAAGTCAATAGTAATATTATTGATACCCTCATCGAACATCAAAAGTAAAACTGGCTCACCATTTTTGGATATCTTACCCACCTCCCTCGGCAGGTAAGAACATTATCATAATTTTGTTAACCAACTCAATGGCATAAAACATTTCAGATTACATGAAGCCACTGAACAGAAAATCTATAAAAAAGTGATCTTTACTGACTTGCAATAACACCGCTGGGGCTAATTTACATAATATCTTTCGGCTTCTTGGCCCTAGACAGGCCATTGAAATTGGCTATCTGTTGAAGGTGGATTTACGACATTGGGAAAAGTTTGATCAAATTCACCCGAAATAAAGGAAAGTTGACCTTAACTTCGGCCCGCCAGACACGACCCAAACACGCTTCTAACCTTGAAGTAACAATATATGGAGGGATAGCTAATTTGTTTTACCAAACCCATCCGAAATTGTAATAAATCTCTTTTTCCGAGTTTTTACATCGTACACCATGAGAGAGAAAGAGACAACAAATGTCTTGGACCGATTCTATATACTGTCGCAATGATCTTAAGTTGGCTATCTTCCCGCTCCGCCCAAATTTTTTTTATTTTGCCACTAAAATTGACACAACTAAACGGTTTTTTAGGTTAGATGCAATATTTTTGTTGATAAAAATGCTGTGAAAAAGTGGCTTTACGAATACACAAAAACATTATGTCGATATGTGATATGAATGGATGTATAAATACCGTAGCCTTAGTCTTAGCCACGCCCATTTGCGCCGAGTCATGTTAAAATCATCAAAAACAAGTCCAAAACTGACTTCACTGCCTTGGCTTGGGCTACCTCTAGTATACTCTAAGCTTCTAACGGTGTACCTTTTCAGTGCATCGAACAAACACCTCGACCCTTGGCACTTTTTACAAAAAAATTTTTACAACAAAAAAAACCCGGCTAAAAGTCGCATAACTGTAGAATCGGCTTAAAACGGTTAGTAGGCATATAATTATTATATTAATGGCATGGGAATTAACAATAATTAAAAAAATACTGGTGTGAAATTATTCAGATCCTATTTGGAAAAATGTTTTTTTTTGAAAATGGATTAATGCATTGGTTGGTAACATTTTTGGCTTTCGTAGCAAAAAAGCTTTATGTCAATGTAACTAATACTTTGATTAAAGTGCGTTGACTACACGTTGGATCATATATTTTGCAAAAACTTCTTGTTGGTTAAAATAATAATTGGATTAACGACTTCTTTACCTCTTAAGCACCGAATTTCTTCAGGAGTGGAAAAAATCTGTCGGAGCATTGGGAGTCAAACATGAACTATGCTCAATATATTTGTAAAATATTAACATATTGAATTCAAATTTAATAATTATAACACTTCGAGCTTAGGTATCGAACGAACACATGCACATCATTTGTTAAAAACTAAACGAATATTAGAGAAACTTTAAATGTGGTTGAATGTATTTGAAGATTTAAAAGGAAATTGAACACTGTAACATTTACGCAGGATGCAAACCCAGCTCAGCGGCGGAGGAGGATGACGCCCCACTCACTGAGGAAAAACTGGAGCAGCAAAAGACCAAACATGAAGCGCAAATCAAAAAGGTGAGACTATTGAGGGAAGAAATATACATGTATTATAATTTTGTGAAAATTCTCGACAGAATCTTTCATCGAAAATATTTTTCGATAGTAATTATACTACAACGTATGATCGGTGGTACTAACAATGGGTTTCCAAAAAAAAACGTAAATATAACATCATGATAATAGTGCTGTTAATGCTACGGAATACATCCATGTTTCTTATGTAATACATAATTATAGTACATAATTTCGTTTTTATCATTAAGGATACCCGGAAACTATGTATAGCGGATTTTGTTCAAAAGGGTTTCTCGTCGGGTACGATACTTGTCAATACATTTTTCTATGATCATTAGGAACGTACGGAAATGGCTATACCTAAAGTTGCATCAATATAGTTCAAGATCCAGGAAATTTAGTTGAAAACTATTAGTATTCTTATTTCAAATAAAATTTTAGATATTTTGGCAACCACCTCTATACTTGTCAGTAAAATTCTATCCGAACACAATTGCAAACATAGATGGCATCAAGAAGTATATGATATAGCATTGGTCGAGATAGCATATGGTAGGTGCGCCTTTCCCGGATAGAGTGGAGGTTCGGAGTTCGAGTTTCGATCACAACCTAATTTAAAAAAAAAAATTGTGTTTTTTCTATATTCACATCATTTTAAGACTGCTTTAATTTTAATAATCAATATGGCCATGAAGTGTAAAGTTTCAATAAGTTAATATAAATCAACAAACAAAAAATCTAGACTTGCAAAAAAACAAGTCGAACTTCAATTTTAGTTTGTCATTCGTTCGAACTAGCGTTGTGACCGCTTCGTGGGAACTACTTCGAGGAACTACTTCTTTTTGCGGCAGTCCCAACTTCATTCATTTTTCATTGAACAAATACTTCAATTGAAGTTGGTTCAGTTGGTAGTTCCGCTCGCACGATCTATGGCTTCTATGCTCATTTGCAGTTACTTCGAACTTCAATTTAAGTTTCTCATTCGTTCGAACAAGCGTTGTGACCGCTTCGTAGGAACTACTTCGAGGAATTACTTCTTTTTGCGGCAGTCCCAACTTCATTAATTTTTCATTGAACAAATACTTCAATTGAAGTTGGTTAAGTTGGTAGTTCCGCTTGCACGATCTATAGCATCTAATTCGAACTTCAATGTAAGTTTTTCGTTCGTTCGAACGATTGAAGTATCGCATTATCCACAGTTCAATTGTTTTTTTACTTCTTTACTTGGATTGTAGTTCGTAGTTTGAATGAAGTATCTTTTTAGTTCTCCGTTCCCTCGCACGTACTCGTGACAGTTGCTTTTGATTTTTTTTGTCTATATGACACTAGTTTTTCCGAGTGTTTTTTGGTGATTTTGATATGTGTTTTTTACGAATTATTCTGTAGAACTTTTTTTAATATCTCAGCTTACAATACATACCTTTCAATCTCTACCTAAAATTATAGCTGGCCGTTCAACGAGAAAGAAAAGTGAAATATGGGCTTATTTTAAAGAAGTTGGGGTTTACCAGGCCAAATGCAACTTTTGTTCTAAAGTTATATCCATAAAGGCCTTTAATATGAATCGTCATTTGCGAAATATTCACCCTATTGCTAACCAAATTGTGTACAGTAAGAAATATTCAAATTATACATCAACCCCTGAAAGAAGTTCACATCGTTCTTAGAGAAACTGGTAATTTTGCGAGTACTTCATTTGTTCTATGTAAGTACATACATCAATTTATGTGGTTGGGAGAGCTGCCCCGAATAAAACTATTAAGAAAAAAAACGTTACTATTATTTGGTACATTTATCACTAGCAACCCCCCCCCCCCCGACTAGGAATTCTGCGATTGATCTGTTACTTCGATTGAACTGTTCACCATGTAGGGTTCATTTTGAAGAACTAGCGATTCGTGAAGCATTCACGAATCTGCGAAGTTTTTCCCGTCGCTAATAATCTTACAATGAGATAGATAATAATTATTAATAATAATGAGACGATGTATGAATGTAAATGAAGCAAGGAGTGTGTGCCAAGACAGAGTTATATGGCGGTCCGTCCTCTCTGCCTACCCCTGCGGGGAAACAGCGTGATGGTTAGTTAGTTAGTTTTTTTTTATAATTATTAATACATATATTGCCTAGCGTGTTAATTATTATGATGGTTGTTTAAAAGCAATTATTACTTGAATACCCCACCTTTGAACACGGATTCATTAACACGTGCCATGCCATTTTGATTTTGAAAGAATACGATTGCTATTATTTTATGAACTTACATACGAAGCGAATGTTTTGTAACGTAAAAGATACAATTTGAAAATTGTGATTTTCTTTGTGAATTTTAGGGTTCATATGCAAATTAACTTCATTTTATTGATCGCATTGTCAATAGAAAAAAGATTAACTAATATATCGGTAATATTATGTTTAATTAATAACTCAGGTGAAAAAAAATTACTACAAACAATATTTTAATTTATTTTAATTAAGCACATATAACAGCATAATAGGCATGATGCCCAATACATACATACATGAATGATTTAAAAAAATAAATTATTTTTAATAACAAGAGTTAATAGGTAATTAAATAAAATATAAACAAAAGCTAATGAATAACAAATAACAAACAAGTTACAAGGAAGAACATAAATACATTGTTGTTGGCACCTGTGGTGATGAGATGCGGATTAGCCGTTTGGTACTTCATGTACCTAGACTATAAATAAAGCGCATTATTACAATATCAGCTTGCTGTGATTGATAGAGTTTTTTAAACGTATTTTATCCGGTCATTAAAAATATCTACTTCATTGATAAAACAATGTATTGTGTTGTGATTTTTTAATGTCGGCGGTAAAGGAGAGACATACCCCGTATTTGTGTGGTGTCGATTTTCAATGTTATCGCACATGTATTGGGAGTATACAAGTAGGTTTGTTTTTGTGGAATGCCGAGATTAGAAACGGTGATAATATATTTATTTACGTGACCAAATAGATAATCGTATATTATTGACTCGAACAATTTTCCTATGCAGTCAAGTTCATGGGTCTATAATTCTTTATATCGCTTTTGCAGCCTTTCTAAAAGATGGGAATTAAAAAAAAGCTGTTTTCCATTTGACCTTCTCGTAGACATCCCTACACGCTTTGACAA
>JAGWCC010001112.1:0-59157 GCA_022651775.1 Drusus annulatus
CATTAAATAACAGATTAATTTCGTTTGTGGAGCATTAAAGTTTTTTCGTTTCAATTCGGCAAACCGTTGTGTTGCTTACCTGTTGTGACGCTGCTAGAAAAAAAACATCTGGTTTAAGAATCTGTACTACGTTCTGGCTCCTTTAAGAATTGCTGTTTTGTTGTTGTTTTTTAAGGGTAGGTAATGAAAGAAAAGATTTGCCATTTCGAACGTCCACTGAATTATTATTTAAGATTGAGGTGTTTCAAACATTTATTACATTTGACATCGTCAAAATTCAACGATTAGTGGCCTTTTGTTTTTTTTTACATTTGGATAGTCCCCGTTGAAGATCGATTCTTTATTTTATCCGAATTGCAATTGAAGTATTCGCACACTGAAAAATGTATGAAGTGTGAAGCGGTTACAACGCTACTGTAAACTGTAAAGTTGGAGGAGCAATATTATTCCTACAAGGTTGTAAACCTGTAAAGAGTGTAAAGTTGTATGTTAGCATTTAGCAGTACCGCGGGGGTCAGTTAGAGCACCCCTTTATAGGTTTTCTAAATAAATAAAAATGATTGTTATAATTAAAGCAATATCAGTAAGTTGCGATGAATCTATTAATTTAATGTCATAAAATATTATCGTCGTTTTAGGTAAGCAATTATTATTTATCAATAATCTGATTTTGGTGCATGACAATTCTAAACAAATTGACTCACCTGCAGAGGTTCAGTGGATAAAGACGATGGAGACGAAGAAGTTCGCACGCCCTGGGGGCTGGGCGGGCCGCCGGCACCCCTGCTGCAAGGCTTGCCGCCCGCCCCCCCACCACCCCGCGCCCTGGTGCGGGCTCTCCGTAACTACCTGCAGAGGATCAACCGCCACCATAAGCAGGAAATGGAGGTATACTACATCTGAGGAAGTTTTTCCTAGGGATGTTTATAGTTCACTGTTGTCTGCATTTATTCACAGTACATTATTTACAGTGGCAAGACCACCTGGGCAACCGCTCCTTCTCGAGTGTGGAGCGCTCGGGGGCTGCAGCCATCGCCGACGCTGAAGCCTCCATTGGAGAGTTCCATCTCAAGAGCCAACCGGTAGGGGCGCAGGGCCCCACACAGCCCCACCTGGATCCAGCCCCACTGCAGCAGGCGCATGTGCACTTGTTTATCACGAGGCAGGAGGTCAGTCAAACACACTTCACAGTTCACACACTCCTTGCTCGATTTGCATTCAATTTACTCAATAAAAGATCCTTTCAGATCTACGAAATACAGTCAACTTTCAACAAGTCCTTGGTAAGGTTGAAGGAGCAGAAGGTAGCCCTGGCTAAGAGGTACGCAGAGCTCAGCACTCGTCTGGCCGTGATTGCCGAAGACATTCCCAAGAGCATGAGGCACTCAGCGCCGATGCCTCCGCCTGCCATGGATCCTGAGCTCGAAGATCCGGCTACCAATATAAAGGTATTGGCTATTTCTTCATTGGGTTTTCCTGACATACGTAATGCATGTTCTCAAACACTTTAATTGGGGCCTTTATATTATTCAAAATTGTTGCTGTTTACAAAGAGGTATTTCATTTAACAGGTTCAAATGCCAGATATCCAAAAGCAAAGGCGTTCTATCGCATCCAGTAGACGGCGTTCTATTTTCTTCACTCCGCCCCCAGTGTTTTTTTGGTGAAAACCAAACCCGAAGAGCTGTTGGTACGATTTTCTGTTTACGATTTTCTGTATTACATATTTCTGTCACTTATTGCAAAATAATGAAATTTTTTTCGAAATCGTAAATAATATTTTTCTTAATGTTTAATAGAAAGGGATCCGAGCAGCATTTACTGGGACATGATGAAGGATGAAAGCAAGGAAACAAAATCCAAAGTGGGTACTCCTATGGAAGAATATTACAAAGAGCGTCACATTACAAGGTGGGTCTTACATCCTACACAATGATTATTAGTTAGCCAAATTATGCTAGTAGTGCTAGGATTCAAACCGGAGCAAACCGAAATGTTAAGTGCCTTGTGAAATCAACATTTTTTTAAATAATTATATTTGCATTCATGTTTTCAGTTTACTATTGAAACCTGTCATCCGGAGTGGAAGAAAACTTCAATACTGCCTGTGCCCTTCTGATTTCTGCTCTCCTATCAAAATTCCCAAAAATTAGACACTTCTTAGTCTTGTACTTAATACTGGATGTAGGTACTGGGATAGTTGTATTGCCATCACAATGAATGCTAAATAAAACAACCAGTGGGAGATGACAATACAAAATGAAGCTTTACATTTTTGATTATTATGTATTTATTTTTTATTTATATATTTTTTCAGCCTGTTGGTAGAACAAGAGCAGATAATGGCGCAAATGAGGGAATCTGTCAACGAGTGGGAGGAGAGGCTGAAGGAGCTGAGCCGCGAGAGGGAGAGAGTCCAACTCAAGGCCCAATTCCTGAGGCTGCACCTGCTGTACCTGACGCAGAGGCACCTGGTGCTGGACTCGTTCCAGCTGAGGGAAGACGAGATGGGGGAACAAGTACGGTCGCAGCAGGCTGAGGCAAGCGACCACTTGACAACTACTATGCTCACTTGATAACTACTATCCTGACTCTTCCTGTCAATAATACTAATTTTGCTTCAGTTAAGAGTGGCCCAAGACGAGCTGAAGACTCTCCACAAGCAGATTGAGCACCTTCGCTCTGGCATCGTCGCCAACCAGGAGACCATCAAGCAGCTGGAGGCGCAACAGAGGAAGGTGGCTTCGGAGGCCCCCAAGTTCGCCAAGTTCCTGCGACACGTTTACAAGAAGAAACAAAAACCGCCCAAACTGGATAACGATGGTAATTCATGTGGCTTCATTATGTTCCGTTGAGAAGAATGTTAGAAACAGTAATATAGGTAGGCGGGCTTGGTAGTGGTAGCCTGTGCATATAATATTAATATTTTATTAACTACGTGCTATATTCCACTGGCACTTAAAATATTCGTTCTTTGGATTAGTGGGGAGGCTAGAACGTTTATTATTCACTAAGCAAATATCCAAACTTTCTATGCATCTGATATAAACTGGGATGGATGCATCCCGGAGCATGTTACACATTAATAATTTTTTTATTAGTTTTTACTAACTAACTTTGTCAAAACTTTTGAAAAAAAAAGTGTGTTTGTACCTCATTTTATAGCCATAATTCCACAACTTAAACATGTCTTGTTTTATTTAGTTCATGGTTATAAAGTTAATCATAAACTTACTACATAGCCAAACCTGGAATAAAACTTGATTTTCACAAATATTAACATCTACTCAAAACAGTATTAGAGATCTAATATACCTAATCAAAATCATAATTTTCAAGAGAGTTCTAGTAGTGCCAGCTGATATTTTGGAATTCCAGAAAGTTCCGAGAGTGAAGACAGCGAGGAAGAATCCTCGTCTGAGGAGGAGGAGAGCGAGGGCAGTGATGAGGGGGCAGAAACCGTTCGCCTCAGGCTAGACTCCACCACGTGTCCTCCGGGCTGCGACCCCCAACTCTATGAGGAAATACTTGAGTTCCGACAGATCAGGTAACAAATGCTTCTCAATGTAAATCTGGATGGGTTCAAAGTACCACAGATAAGCAGTAAAAATGTTTTAAAAACGTTTACAGATACGACTTGGAAAATGATATAAAAGAACAGGAGAGACAAATTGAACTATCAAAAAAGAATGTAGATTTTAACAATAGAGAGGCGAGGACTTTGGTCAGGAAACTGGAAGAGAGACAGAAAGTTCTGTATGACCTTCTGGTAAGTTACAATAAAAATATTACAGAATAATTCAACATTCACTACTTCAGTCATCAATCCGCTTATCGATCAACAATATGTATGTATGCGTTTATCTACCAAAATCTATACATATTCATCTATCAATTCAAGTGTTTTTTTCTCAGACTGTGTGTATTATATCCCTCCAGCAAACAAAGCAGGGTCTCCTGAATGATATCGAGTGCTTGGTGGTGGTGTCCGCTAGCTGCTGCGCCTCTGCCGTGCTGGAGGCGGTCCTGCGAGGGGAGCATGCCTGCACGCGCGCCGGGGTGCTGCTGTTCCCCGCCCCGCTCATCGCCCAGCTCAAAGACCGCATCGCACAGCTACACGCAGAGGCCATGGAACAGAAGCTACGCCACAGGTGGGTTATCATGATCAGCTGGAGAACGATCAGCTGGATTTTTGTAATGTAAAGTTAGAGTCATCATTTTCTAAACTAAGCGTTGTAGTTTAGTAAATGATGTATGTATGTTACAGTATTAATCAGTCCCATCTGCGGCACATGAAGGTGGACTGCGCAAGCATGGAGCAGCGGCTGGCGCAGCTGCGTGCGCACTGTCAGTTGCTGCTCACCAACAAGCTCAACCTGCGCCAGCTTAACGCGTCATCCAACCAAAGGTTGGTGTCTTATTCACCATTATCATTACTCTTACATTCAGAACATCCTTGAGATTGGCTCTTTCTTCGCAGAATACTTCACATTCGAAAAATTTACTCAAACGATGTGGGGATTGTTTACTTTTTCATTATTTTCCTATAGCGTTGTTCCGCTTACAGCGCTTGTTCACTTTCACTGGTTATTGTGATTGTATCCCCTACATATGATATAGTCGTCAGTTGAGAATGCTGCGTATAACATAATTGGGAATGCGACACTTGGCTTGTTTGCATTGTACAGGGATCAAAGGAGTGGGATGAGCCGAGCAGCCACGCTGCTGGACGCCGTGCTGGGGGAGATGTCGCACGCCTTCAAGGTGGCGGCCGCTACTGGCTTTACGCTCGACATGCAGGAGCAGTTGGCACAATGGAAGGTGTGTGTTATGTATCTAAATAAAATTCACATTATTGAAACACCCTATCTGTAGCACGAATGAACAAGCATTGTCCATTGTGTTAAAAGGAGTCAATGATGGGGAAATCACCTGTATCTACAGATTGGACTGTAGATTTGGCTGTGCAACCGTGAAACTTATCACCAATCTCCTCTAGCAGAGATAGCATCTTAATGAGGACAGCAAAATCTTACACGACTTCAAATTCATCACAAAGAAAAATAAATACTAATAATAGTTCTACGTCTTTTACAAATGATCGCTTTTCTAATATTTTGTTTCTTTATAGAAAAGGGAAGTAGATTTGGAACAGCAATATTGCGCCGTGCTCCAAGAACACACCGAGAAGTTGAGAATAGCTTCTGCCCTTCAAGGAGAAACCCTGACCAAGGAGGTGAGTAACTCACACTTGTCACTGCCTATTAAACAATACAACTCGCAATTATTAAAAATGCTTGACTTTTATATTTATTTAGCTGCCTCTTTCTTTAATTTCAATTCGAAGGGATATTATGTAGGACTATGAGGAGTGGCCTTTTACTGAGGGTACAAGCGGAATATACTTACATTGACTTTAGTCATGAACAGCTCTTACAGTGTCAAGATATCGTGGAATCGACACTGGTGCTGATAAATAAATATTTTTTTTTCTTTTTTTCCAGTCATCAAAAACGATTAAAGACATGCTTGGGGGACGAAGTGAGGAAGAATACAGACAAGACATTGTGCGATTAAGAAGACTGCGAAAGGAACAGAAAAAACAGATTGAGGTAATCGGAAGAGTTTACATATAGTCGGACCTACCAGAGGCCTGTTATAGGTCATCGTTAAATCCTTCAATAATGGCTGTCCTTCTCAAACGTCTTGCGTGAAAACTAAATACCAGAATGTATACCATATAAACTGATATAGATGTACGTTCTTTCTGAATCGTAGTCTATCACTGTAATGTCAGTAGTAAAATAAAGCTCTTTTTTGTCTTTGTTCATTGAATTTACCTACTTGCATATAATTTTTTAATTCTTGATGAGAGGGGATACATCTTTACACCTATTTTTGCAGAAACTAGTGCCAGTGTACATTTCAAAGCCTTAAGTTGGTGTTATATGACATTATTATTGCAGGATCTGAAGGCCGAAGTTCACCGCTTGAAGATGAAGCCGCTGTCCTGCCAGCCGGCCCCTACCCCACCCCCCTCATCCTGCGCCACCTCCGTGCCCCCCAGTGAAAGATACACCCCCGCGCCCCCTCAATATGACACTAACATTAAGTAAATGTATATTCTATTAGTTAGAGTAACTCAAATAATCACAGATAAAGTAATTAGTGGGTTTGCATAAAACCTATTCTCATATTGATTTCTAATGGCCATGTGCTCTCTTTTTTAAAAAACAATTAAGTGAATACTGCACTAGAGTCCTAACTGCTCCCAACCGTCTGGAGCCAGTAGAACAATGTCATCCCAATTGAGGTATGTTGTGAGGCTAAAGATAGTAGGTATGGAAAAGAGATAGGGAAGAGGAAGGTTGGAAAGTACCCGACTATATAGATTTGGTCGTTTAATCAAACAATCATATCGGTAGAGTCAAACAGGTAGATAATATTGATGAAATCAGAAACTAAACGTGTCTTAGGCTTTAATTTATGATTATGTATATATTATATGTGTATCAGAATGTGTTTGAATCTCCCCCTGCCGAGCCGAGATTCTTTGCTATAAAATGTGCCATTTGTGCTCAACATAGAAAAGGATAAGAATTTCAACATATGTGTAAATGTTGAGAGGGAAAATACGTTAATGGGCTTAGAAAACGAATGGAGGTTCAGAGTAACGGGCTGTGGGGATGATTTAGTAAGCGTGACAAGATTTGGGGAGAATAAATAGGCAACAGTATCGCTTTTTTATGGAATGTATAATATTATTGTATTTTTATACAATGGTAATTTGCACTCGCTAAGTTACTGCAAGTAGCTTGTCGACGGTAGGTTAGTTAAGCAATATTGTATGACGAAACAATAAATTAAAATATGTAATCATAAAACTACTCAAATAGTTTAGAAAAGCAGTAATTGTATTTTTTCTTACTATAGAACAGTGGCGACAACTTTGGCAACATGCTTGATTGAGTCGGGACTGGAAGTCATAACTGACATAAACATGGACAAATGTCTTTTGGATGAAATTGCCAACGTGCTGCCCTTCTTAGTAATTGGGTAAATACCAAATTTGATATGCTTTGGAATGATGTTTTTAAATTTAGGTTTTATTCATAATTTTATTTCCAGGAAACTAAATATCAACATGGCAACAAACAGAATTTTGAAGAAGCTATCTTTGTCCTGTGACACGGAAGAGAACATAATAAAAGCCAAACAGTGCAAGAGTTGCATTGCAGACATTCTCCGACAAATTGTCAAAGAAAATGTAAGACCTATAAAAATTTTAAATGTCGGACATGTAGACCTATTGATAATGTACATGATTCTTATTATTTTCCAAACACTGAATATGTTTAATTTAGGCCTTGTTCACCCAGCGGGATGGACAATTACACTTTAATACATCATATAAGTTGAAATACAGTAGATACCTTAAAACATGGTGTTTAAAATGAATACAAAAGAAATTGAAACATAATAAATTTGTAAATAAATAAGTAAGTTTAAAGATGCATTTAAGTTTTTTTAAAGATACATATAGAGAAACATTTCAAACAAGTAAACTTTTCTAACCATGATGTTATTCAACCTCTGGTAGGACAAGGTAGAGGAACAAATTCAATATAAAGTAACATCTTGTGAGATAAACATTTGAGTAAATAATATGTGTAAGAAACTAGTAATTTTAGAAAGAAAAGGAAATAATGTAAATGGTGATGATAAATTAGAATACATAGATTTTGATAAAGTGTTTTCATCGCTTTTCATTTTAGATAAATATGTAGTGTCAATTCCCTTCTGTGCCTATATTCCCAACAGTTAACCTTTAACTGGTAGGTATACACTACTATAGGTAAATATGTCTGCCAGATGACCTTGATCATTACACTTAATTTTATTTTTGTGTGTGCGCCCAACCTCCCCGCCTTTGATAGAAGCTTCCTAATATTCCACCTTTAAATAAAGCTCCAATAATGAAAAGTTTAAAAGGTATTAAATAAATGTGTAATGAACCAAGCTGGTCCTGGGTGAAATGAGCCCCCTCGTGCAGCTGGCCCGTTCCCAGCAGCAGGGAGCAGCAGGATGTGCACGAAGACGTGCAGCAGGCGCTGGTGGGGGCGGTGGTCGACTTGCTGGAGCTGGGTGCCTCCTCGCAGCGGGTGGATGCGGCGGTGGCCACCTTGCTCGCGGAACACCCCGAGGTGGTGGAGCAGACCATCCAAGCTGAGGCGTTGCTTGAGGCGGTGCAAGGTGAGTCCATCGCATTGTTTTCAGCAGCGGTAGTGAGAGAGCACGTACAGTAAATGATTTTAGTTATTATTGAAATGCTACCTGATTATTGAATAAAGTAAATTACCATATTTTTTTTAATAATTGCAGATGAAACGGAATTATCAGATGAAGAAGCAGTGCTTGGAGTGGTCCGGGCTGTGATTTCGTGCATATTGGCGCAGGCACTGGAGCCGGGAGAGGCGACCGTGGTGGCCGAGGAGATCCGGGAGCTGCAGAAGTCTGCTTCATCAGTTTCTGTTCAACCTAAAGCCAGCAAGTCTGCCCTGAGAAAAGTCTCCTCTGTCGTTTCAGCAGCACGCAGTACCAGCCAGATGACGAAAAAGGTTTCTGTCGTAGACGCCAAGAGCGAAGTTTCTTTATCCGCGCCTGCCAAGGGAAGCAGAGCCTCGCAAGGAAAGTCCGCCAAGGGGAGCAAGACTTCCCAGAAGGAAGGCCCGTCCTAGTTTACCTTTGTTGCAAGATCACTCTGTAACAGTGGGTCAACCTGCTAAAAGTGACAAAACCTCCTAGTTGCTGTACAGTGGATGAACCTTTTCAAATGGATAAAGTAGTTATAATAATAATTAGAAGTATGTTAAATGTTCATATTATTTGGCGTTGGTGTTTTGTTCCTCTTCTTTGTATGCAGTGGAATGTGTAATTATTCGTGGAAAGTAGTTTCCTCCAGCAGGTCTTCTTCCTCCGTATCCGGCGCCTCGGGGTTGCTTTCTTTCACCTCGTATACCTCCTCCTCGGGCTCGGCTTTCTTCACGACCTGAAGATGGGAAATATAATTATACACTCATACACTAGGCTGGGGAAAACATTCGATTTCCGGTTTACCGTTTAATGTAGGATAGCCTAAATGTTGCCTGAATTCCCTATACTTTATGTTTTCTATTATTTATTTATTAGTGTCTGTATCTGTGTTTTCTCCGCAATAAAAAAATAAATAAATTTCAACCTGACTAAATTGGAATATTATAAACTTTAATAAAAGTACCTTTCTGTGATTTTTCTTTATATCATAAGCACGAGTGGGGAGTTAAGAGGGAGGGTCTGTTGATGCCCTATCTGTCTTTGCGGCTCTGTGCGCTTCCGCAATTGGCATCAACTGCGATTCTTGAGTTAGAGCGAGAGGATACTCGCTTAGTTTTAATTTGAACTGCACTTATTGAGGACGAAACACAACTACAATATGGATAAAACAAGACAAACTTCCAACTCTTGTATTTCGGTAACATACAAGACCTTAATTGGTATCCTCCCTCCTTCAACATGGGTCTCTTCAAGACCCAAGTTTACTCCTTCTTTTCCTCAAAAAGACCCTCCACACAGCATCTCCAAAGATGACGTAGGCCCTGAGAGAATTATTTCCCTCAAGGCCTCCTGTGTGGAGTTATTGTAAAAAAAAATCATTGGTGTCACCTACATAAATGAAGATACCATGAGTTTTATAATTATGGATACAAGATATCAGCTTAAGGCGACATAAGCATTCCGAAAACGGGGCGTTTACCCGAGAAATGTTTTCCGAGGTGCACTCGGGATGTAAGTAATTTATATTTAAGAATAATAACTTAATCTCACCATTCACATTCTTACCGTAAAACGATTTCCGAAATTTCCAAATCGTTAATAAGCAATAACTTAAGCTGTAGGGATTACATTTTATTTTTCTGTGAATTATTTGCCACCGAGATATTCCTTGGAAAACATCTGAGATTAAAGTCATATATTATGTTTAGAATTAATTGAAATTCAAACATTAAAACGTCCGCTTTTCTGAATCTGCTACAGCACACTCTACCCTATAAGCCTCTTTTGCCATGCGAAAAACATTCTTCGTTCATTTTTTAAACTTCAACAGAACAGAGGCTTCGGTACATTTATGCGATAAAAAATCTATAGAAGGTCTCACCAAAGCAAAATTATGATCTCAAAAGTTGATGCCAACATTTGAAAGTAAATGGAAATTTCAAGTTTCTTCTGACAATTTTTATTTTGTCCCTTCCACTTGTTTTATTCAAATATAAAGTTTTCGTGTGATTACGCAACAATAGCCTTGGCCAAATTCACCAACCTATTTCAGGACTTTTTGAAAAGAAAATTGATCACTCAATATAGATTGCTTTTTCCATGATTTTCAAATGCCTACACCCTACACATTTGATCTATTAAAAAAAGCCCCGTTTTACCAGGCACATTATGAAATAAAAATAATTGGCCAGCAAAATATTAGTTTTGTTAAATAATATTATACAATTTATCATATATTTATATCAATTTCTAGAATGCGCAACGCCATTTCTCATATAACAGTGCATTTGAGTGCAACGTGTTTATCTTCCAATGTAAGAGTAGAATGACGAAAGTTGGTATCTTACTTCTGGCTGGCGCGCTGCAGCGGCGTACATGGGGTTGTCGAAGGCCTTGTCCAGGGACAGCTGCGAGATGCCCAGCACCAGGCTGCCCTCTCGCGAGCGGTTGTCGAATCGCGCAAAGCTCCGGGCGAACGGGCTGGGAATACTAGATCAAACATATCACTAAAACACGTCTTCCGAGTTCAAGGGTTATTACACAAGGGCACGAGGCAAACGCTTCTAGTCTGAAGTCTGACCTGAAATGAGTAAAAGTGCGCCTGGCCCCGGCCGGAGGGTAGTAGTAGACGAGCACGGCGGTCAGGGCGGTCAGCACCGCGGCCAAGGTCACCAGGGCCTCCCAGCCTCCCCGCGCCGCGTTTAACCCTCTCCACGGGAGCCCCGACACGGCCAGGCTGATGCCGCTCAACTTCGGCCCGAATTCTGCAAGAGTCGGAAGGTATAGCTGACCGGACAGACTGACAGCGGATCTTCAGCCCTTTACGTTCCCACATTCTCAACATTACCCCTTTAAACACATACCTTTCGAATGGCTATCTAAGGCCTCTTTCACTGCTGGCGCTATGCTGGAGCTGGCACCCTCGTAAGCCTCTGCGTCCACCATCACCACCTGCACGCCCGTGGGGGTGGGCCCCACCCACCAGCGCACTCCGCTCTCCCGCCTGCGCCACCCTCGCGGACACCAGCTCCCTGATGCGCCCCACGGGCTGCCCGTCAGCCGTCACTGACACAGAGTGCAGGCGTATCACAGCACCTGAATGTAGATACAACATGTTGCCGTACAATAAATTCGTATTTGAATGTATGCTGAGTAGTGTGTAGTGCAGTTCTTACCGCAAACCTTGCAGCAGTGGTTCTCCGGCATGACGGGCTGCAGGCAGCGTGGCGGCGGGCACTTGACCAGCGAGCAGGTCCGCGCAGGCAGGGCCTTCTGGCACATGTTGTTGAGGTTGCGCATCGATAATATCAGCGGCGGAAGCACTCCGTCCAGGGACTCGAGGAAGGTCAGGCGCCTGCGCCCTATGATGTCTAGCCACTCCAGCACGTCCAAGCGCTGAAAGCGTTACTCGATGCTCAAATTTCAAACCCATACCAACATAAGTTTTTTCTTTACCCACACTAAAATTTTAATACTTATTTTCATTTGTATATTAAAGTAACATATTATTGTCATTCACAGTATAACTCAAGAGAGATACGTCGTAAGCCATTGCACGTGCATCGTACCTATATCGCAACTTGATTTGTTAACCTTTCCTTTCCGGTGCTATCAACTGAGTTGGCATCGTCTCTAATAAATTATATAAATATCTCTGTAAACATACTGAACATAATGCTCATATTTTAGCTATTTAGCTAATACCTGTGTTATGCATTTATGTATTGGATAAAATTATAACAATATATAAGAAATTATCGAATGAGACCCTGAGTTAAAATATCAATTCAAAATAAATTATTCACATCAAATTTAAACCAAGTAAAATCTAAGAACTGCCAAATGGTGACATTTGCCTCTAACATTGTTTATCATCGTCATATAATACATATTATTATTATAAATATCGTATTGTTGTATGCAAATTTTAATTAGTTAAATATACATAAAGTGTTAATTGAAGCTGAATAATTTATAAGTCTTATGGTAATACTGCCTTCACCGTATATGTTGGAAACATATTTATATGAAATACACGACTGTTGAATATGATTTAAATTGTTCGATATTTTGTATGCAAATATTTTGTTTGTGTCAAATAAAAAATATGAAAGGTATTGTTAAAAAAAATCTCGCATAAATTTATTTATCAATACGCATGTGTGCGTTGCCAAGTGGGCTTAAGTATTTAGCTTCGTCCAAAACAGCTGCCTAAAATGAGCTAGACAGGTACAAATAAGTAACAAAATACTTGTGTTTTATTATGGTCGTTTAAGATTCCAAACACTTCATTTTGCCTTTTTGATTGTGAAATTATGTTGAAAATAGAAATAACTACTCAAGCTTTATGCTTTATTTTGATATTAATATTGAAACAATATCAATAATTTTTAATAAAACCTTGAACTCGGAACCTCTACTCTATCCAGGAGTAACATCTTTGCCAATTGAGCTACCGAAAACTTTTTTGAAACTATCATTTTTATCAATTTTCATATTTCCTTGAAATATTTTTTTCCGATATAGGTAGCTACCTATGACAGTTTCTGACCGCTGTTTTTTGAGTGGCCAATATTTTTTTTCTCGTTTTCAGCACTTATGAACAATAATTTATATGCATATATATTCCCTTCTGTGTGTATATATCTACTATTATTATAACGATTATTATAAATAACAAATGCAAACAATTCGTATTTATAAAACTTAAAATGACACAGCTCTAATTTTATTTTTAACTGACGAGTGTACAGCACCGGTGCGCTCGGAATTTTCTAAAACCGTAAGGGAAAGATTAACAATGTTTCTAACAGTGACCATTCGTCTTTTAAAATTTTGAAACATCAAAATACTTGATAATTACGTAATATTATTACGTAGGATTTTGTATATTTTATTATTAAAAGTGGGAACTTAGATCACACATTACTTTTTGGTTGTTCCTCTCTAAACAAAAATTCTCTTTTCTATCAAGCCTTATCTAAAATTGCCTTGTCTCTATTTAACATTTCATCTCTTCTAAGTCTCAACTCGATTCCAATTTACCATATTATTTTGAAACTTATTAATTTCAATATATTAATTGGCCTTTCCCCTTTCCACGCATATTGAAACGATGGACAAGACCCTTGAAGGGTGAAAGTCGGAAAAAAATCAATGACCGAAAGACTATTTTTTGTAATCATATAAAAATAATGAAATTAATTAATAAGAATTTTAGCATTATAAACATTATTCATCAACGACTTTAGTTAGCAAAGAATTAGGTAAGTGTGTGCCAGTTGTGTTATACGTATGTACCTGCCCTTCTATTGAGATGCTCTTTACGAAGTGCGGCGTGCTGGGCAGTTGCACCACCAGCCCTTGCAGCGCCGGGAAGCTGACCGAGTCCCAGGTGCAGGGCAGCCGCTCCAGGTGGGTGACGGCGGGCCCCCCTTCTCCCGGCAGCGCCCCGACCCCGCCCCACTCCGTGCGCCAGTTCGAGGGGTCTTCCCAGCTGAAGGGTTACGCACGAGTTATAGAGGAGTAGATGTGACGAGTGTGATTAGTGTGCGACTAAAGAGCGACTTCTTACAAACGTATGATGTTACTGGTGAAGCGCTTCTCTGCCCCGGGGCACTTGTCCCCCGGGCGGACGCCTCCGAGGCGGAGCTCCCCGTCCCTGGCCAGCAGCAGGCCGCCGTCCCTGGGCAGCTGCAGGCCCGCCACCCACACGGCCCCGCCCAGCTGCAGCTCGTAGCGCATGTCGCGGGGGTAGAGCACGCGGTCGCGCGAGCACGGCACGCCGCGAGGCGACCAGTTCAGGGAGTTGCCGAAGCTCAGGTCCGGGGTCCACACCTTCACGGCCTGCTCGGACTCGGACAACCGCAGCACAAACACCAGAAACCACAACATTTGGTACATTTTTTAACACTATGATTATAATTATGTATTTTTGTAGGTATCTATTTTGATTCGTAGTAATGTGATAGAAAAAACAATCAATTCAACTTAGCAACTTTTTTCACTTCTTATTTACGATCAGACCGGTATGCCACTTCAAAAATCTTCATACTGAATATAAGGGCTTTGTTACCTACTCTATTGCAGCGGTAGTTGTGCTAAAGGGCCAATATTGAAAACATAAACATGATTAATTATCGTACACTATTTATTGTAGTAAAAATGAACAGGGTAGGTATCTTCACAAAAACGTCAAACATTTTGTAAGGAAGTTTTCCAGAACCTGAAACCAAAAATCAGCAAATTTTCCTACATGTTTATATTAAAAAAAATATATATTTATTGAATAACATTTGACATTAAAAATAATGACTCCTAGAACAAAAAAAACACACTAAACTGTTGCAGAAATATTCAGAATTTTAAGGGATAATAATAACGTTATTTAAACTTTAGGTAAAAATTCAAAGATTTATTAGTTTAAAAGGGAGCAAGTCGGTATCCGCTGTGAGTATCGAACTCGATCCGTCCGACTACTAGTTCATCAAACCGATCTGAATCCGTTTGGTCTAGCAGCAAGCTAATTCATTTCACTCTGAGCCCACCGAAAATTACATTTTAATTGTAGAATGAAAGTATTGTGAAAGAATACAAATAAAATCACTTGGAGCTAACGGGTGTAGCTGGACACCTCTCGACGCGTGAACTGGTCCGGTTTGTAGAGCGGACAAACTGGAAACCGATACTTTGGAGGGCGGTAAATCAGAGATAAGTCCAAATCAATTGACGAGAGATTGCTTGTAGTTAGCAGTATTGATTTACTAAATTTGTCCGTTTATGAAATGATGTCATATTTTTTATTTACTATTATTTTTTTATATGAATACCTCACAAGAGTCTCAACTGCTCCCAACCGTCTAGAGCCAGTGAGACTATGGCTTCCCTAAATAGGGCATGTTGTGAGGCTGAAGGTGGTGGGGAGGGGAAGGAGATTGGGAAGAGAAAGGTTGGGAAGTACCTGGCTATTCAGATCTGGTCACCAAACACGGCTTAAGCCATTTCAAGCAACGTTTCGATTCTGAATGGTGGTCTTTCACCAGGGCGATACTACTATGAGTATCTACCACTCGGGAACGTGCCGCATATATGCTTTTTATTATTTTTATATGAATTAAATGTGTTATGACACATTTTAAAAATAAAAGTTATTAGCGCACGCCGGGTTTGAACTCGAGACCTTTGGATTCGTAGTCGAGCGTCTTATCACTCGACCATGGAGGGCGTCAAATTTCAAATTTCTGGCCGTCAAATATTTGCACGCACCTTAAAAATAACACGTATTTCATAATCACTAGTGTTCCAAAATTTATGATATTCTCGTACGAAATATTACCATCGTATAGCGGTAAGTTTGATTCTTTTTTATTGAAAATTAACTGAGTCAATACGAAAAATTACACTTTTATTATAGGTACTCACCAGGTACTAATTACATCCAAGTACAAACAAAATGAAAACTGTTAATGGATTATGTAAATCGTTGTTGTACAAAATACACAGCATTTCAAAAGTTTATCTTAATGTTCCTATTTAAGAAAAAAAACAATCACGCACCTTTCAAGTTTAGTTCTTACCACAGTTTGAAAAATACCATTTTTGATCGAATTACACCAAAACTATATGAGAAGGGATGCACAATTGCTGAGTTCGAGGAAATGCATTTGGCCCATTACACAATGTGTGTTGATTTCACCAGAAAGATCGCGACATATTTGTATACTTTTCTTGAACTAGAATTTTGTGCTCAATGATGATTGCGTCAAAGTTGCTATGTTAACGGTCCTTATTTATTTCCGTTACCCCTTATTACTTGTAATGAAATGAATAACTGCTTGTACCCGGAACACTTCAAGAATATGAGCGTTCTCATAATAATTTAGATGAACGGTTACGATTACTGTGTACTGAGTACTGTGGGGCATACCCAGAGAGCTCAAAAGACTGCACAAAGTTCACCTACGCTCTTGCATGTGCTTGAGCTGAACACCGGCCGCGGGATGTCGCTGGCTAGTCCATCTCTGGCGACAGCTGCCTGCTAGCTGCGGTCCGAATAAGTCAGTAGTTCTTGGTCCTCAGGTGAGGAGCTAGATCCCTTATATACTAGTGTACTTAGTGTCTCACTGATCTCAGTTTTCTTGTGAGATCTTGTTGGAGTGTGTGTATCCACAGAAATGGAAACTCGGATTAGATTACGGATATTATTCCCGTGGCTAGTTCTACCTTTACTTGTTGTTGTTGCTAAGTTTTCCCGGGACTAGAGCGGCTTCTTACAGCGAAAATATGCCAGATATTTTAAATTGATGTTATTTTATGCAGTCCTTAACTAACTCATTGCGTTCAACATACAATCTGCTAGTCTATTCAAAGTAAGGACCCCGGAGAGCCTGTGTAACACATCCTTCACGAAAATAGTGCGCCAACTTATAATCGGCTGGTTTTCACGTGCCTATTTTTCAAAACTATTAAATTCTGCATGGACTTTCATTTATTTAAGCTGGAGGTCATTGGGTAATATTATATTCCATTAATTAGTTAATTAAGAGACAAATGCCAGTAAAATTTTAATTTAGCCAAAGCAGAATTCTAACAAATCGTTTTTGGTTTAAATAGTAATATTCACAATCATTTTTTTATTATATCCATCCAGTTACATATTATACTATCTCACTTTTGAATGATGTTAAAATCATCTATTTTATATAATTTATCTCGTATGAGAATGAACCGCTTTTGTATCTGCTGTTAAAACAAAATAAACAATAGATTCAACATAATGACATAAGGGATGCCTTGAAAGTAGTGACGTCGAACGCTAACTATACTATTGTGTTTACTTTGTTACCCGATCCTCTCAGAGCGTCGCTTATCGTAAAAGTGAAAGTGTGACGCCTTTTAGGATTGTGCAATAATATGCAGTCATAAAACAGAATACGAAATAATTACAGGAAGTGGCTAATTGCCACTAACAATCTCACAATACCTATAAACCGTTGCAATTTTCGGCTAACAAGTCATCACCGTGGAGATAAATGCTCCACTGCTTATTTATTGAATCCCCACAATGGTGCCAAGGTGGTACATTGACGTAATCATCCAATTTATCAAAGCTTTCAATACCCGTTGGCCATTTATAATCTTGTTGATTTATGGATTGAAAAGGCCTTAAAACATAAGAAATACGAGTGTATGGTGCAGTCCTTCTTACTTATCAGAACACAAACATATTAATGGAGAATTTCGGTTCGAATTTGGGGCCAGAGTTCGGTTTATCCGACTTTCTCCCGAGTGTCTCCCCGTGTTCCGCCTTGCCTAGCTGTTGCCTTTAGTAAAAATGTGTATATGTCACACTTGTTACATTGTTCTCCTTACAACAGGTCCATCGGGATCTAGTTGGGTAAACAACGCAGACAAAATCACAAGAAACCTATCAATATATTTATAAACAAGTAAAATAGTTGAACGGTTCATACGCATGATTGTTGTGACGGTATACGATTTATTTTTAGTCGAAGATAAGTCAAAGTTAGTTGAAAAATGTTTAAATATATTTTAGTGGACAAACTATATTCGGCGCTATTGGGCTCGTCGCCCCCTTGCAGCCCTTCACTGCTCCCGAGGTCACCACCGCCCTCCGGGGCGATTATGTCCACTTTGATCTTCATTATCATTTCAGTAGATACCGCGATACGTGGCCCGTGGAACTCCACGCACAGCGACATCCTGAAAAAGACGATCCTCTCCAGGGTACGACAAGTTCTCTCGCCCCTCAGACTACCAGAACGCCCGAGCACACGCACTGCATCGTGCACCCCAGCGGGGCCGTGCTGTGGGTGCCCCCGGCCCGCCTCTCCGCCTTCTGTGACCTCGACCTGACGCGCTGGCCTAGAGATCAGCACACCTGCAACTTCACGTTCGGCTCTTGGACTTATTACGACGCCAAAATCAACCTGATGAATGAACCGATGAACCGGTTTTGAAACTCTAAAAGTACGTGTTTTTAAATATTTTATTGATTATTGATTTTTTCACATTAAGGCTCAGTCGTTTCATCCGTGATTATTTTGAACTCTCGTAATGCCAAATGTAACGTTGGGCGTCAAATGTTTCCTTTGTGCAGTTACCAAACCTTAATTCGAGCGGCCTCTCTACCTCAGAAAGTGAGATATCATATTTGGGGGGATCCTTGGTTGGAAGTAATAAAAATACTCTTAATAATTAATTCACAAATTAGAAATGTTTGTTTTGGTTTAAACGTGCGTCATATTTGTGGTTTTCTCAGAATGATGAAAAACAGCCGGGATGTTAGGCAGATCTTCTCCCTGGCAACGGTCATGCCGTAGAGCGATTAGCAGGGCTCCTGTCGCTGTAGATGGCATGCTGCATACGGCGGAGAATGATTCTGGTCGTCTCGTTGGGCCTAAGGTATAGCCGGTCAGTTTGAGCACCTTGGCGTAGTTGCCCTTCCTCAGCTTTCTGTTTTCCCGACAGAACACACTTTGTCTTCTTCAGACTCGCCTCCAACTTCCCCCGGGAAATTTCAGTTCTCGGAAACTCTGGATCGAACCCGTTAATACATGCCACCTCACATCTGTAAATCTCTCGAAAAGTTAGTTACCAACTGTTTTTCGCCCAGTTTCCGTCATCTGCACCGCTTCTTACTAGTGATGTGTAGTGCGTGCGTATATAGTGTAGTGCGTTAGCAGCGCCGGATCCAACATACGTGCAAAGTGTGCAAATCGGTATTTACTGCACAGGGCATAATGTATTGAGTTATAGGCTTAGCCCTTGTCTGCAGAATTTACATATGTTGTCCTCCAGAGAAAATCTTTTTTCAAAAGATTGTACTGCAAAATATACTCTTCCGATCAACCAAACTAGGATGATGACAAAAATACAGTTGTGAAACGAAATAGAATTAGACCAACGTCATTCGGGAACTCAATCATCGGGAAAATATAAAGTGAAGTCGAGGTTGCTTATGAATTTATTGGAAGGTGCAAATTTAAGAATATTACTCACAGAAACACCAAATATTTTCTGTGATGTTAGCCTCAAATATAATGAGGTTGTAAAAAACACAAATCGGTTATTTTCAGACTTTATGCCGAGAGCTCTTCCTTCCGTGACAATCCCGCTTTTTGATCTGAACACAAGGATTAATAAGAAAATTGCAAATAAAAAATATTGTATATTTCAGGCCGATGTACATGGCCTGTTCAAAAGAAAAGGTGAATTTTGAATTTTCGCGGGCTGTGTACATTCGACTATCGTTTTTTTTTTGTTATGTTAGTACACATATGTATATCATATTTTAGCATTATCAGCCATTTTGGATTAGTGGTTTGTTTTAGACAACTGGAAAGGTTAGTCACGTTTTTGTGTGTTCTTCGATTTTTACTTTTTATTATTATTATTATTCAATTAAATTGAAAGTTCAGACTTATCTTTAAGAGGACACAGTACTCTAAAAATAAATCGGTAAGAGTGTTCCGTAAAACAAGTGAGGAGAGTCTTAAAGACTGTTTTCTTTATGTTCTGTAATAATTATAATAGTAAAAGTGAATTTGTATAGCGCAGTTTTGTGATAGTTTACCTCAAGTGCGCTTTACACTAACCCCAAACTAAACCCCCGTTTTCGAAGTGCTATGTCTCTTAAGTCTGTAGATTTTGAAGTACCCACAAAATATACGCTATTGACGCTTTTGACTGCAAAGGGAGGTACATATATCGGCCTGTGTGTATTGTTGTGTTCTGATCAATATAAGATTATCACTAAAGTAAATCAAGTAAAGTTCTAACATGCTTAAAGTAAACATCCAAAGAAAGTGAATATTGACTAATTAGTATTAGTAACAGTCCGGCGAAAGAGAGAAAAAACAGGAGAGACAGAAGGATGAAGGAGACGAAAAAATTATATTGTTTGTCACGATGTTTAGTACATTAGTCAGGAGGTCCAGCCTGCGGATGCTGCGAAGGGTGGCACTAGCTCTCCCCCGCCAGCCTCTGGACCGAGTCTCCGCCCTACTGCTTTGTGTCGCCTTCATATAGCGGCTGGTCATCTACAGATGAACAACGACTACCTGCTACTGTATACACTGTTTATCAGTCAAATGTAAAAGTATATTTTCTAATAGCACGATTACTATTTTAATCATAGTGCTCCATGAAAACATCACACATTTAAACAATATTATTTAAAAAACACGAGTTAACTTTTATTAGTTTTTAATAAAATGAATGCGTTGATGGTAACACAATATTTATTTAAATTAGAAAAACAGTACAAGTTAGATTAATTACAATTTTCAAATGGAGAATCTACAACAAACTAGACGCGTAGTCTCTTTAACTGAAGGTCGTAGATTAACGTCTTGTGGGATGTTGCGGTCCCTTTTATAAGTGATATCGTTGCTGGAGTCGTGTGCAGTCCACCTCCGGGTCCATTGTAGATGAAAGTGTATTCGGTGTCGTTGACACGGCTAGATAAGATGCACAACCGGATTCATGTTATCTTAGGGTCGGGGGCAGTCTATGGTAGTTAACACTCCTCCCTTAAATTCAAACTCCTCTTCTTCTGGATGATGAGTTTGATTCTTTTCCGTATGGTAAGTGCGTCCACAACGATGATGTAGTCGCTGACCAGGTTAGCTTGAAGACTCCTTCCAACTGGATACATGGTGGGATCCGTTAGTTTGAAGATATATGCGGAATTGTGAGCTCGTTAGTTTGAGATTTGGAATGGTCACAATTCGAGATTTTCTTCCTTGGAGTGAATAATAAAGACATCTTTTTTTTCTTGCCTAGAAATACATATTTTCCATTCCTCAAATATCATCTAGGAAGGGATGTGTGTAGGTAATTATTATCGAGAGATTTGGAAATGATTGGAAATATCTCAAGATAACTGAAGGTGTACTCACATACAAGGGTCAGAGTTATGACGAAGTGTATTTAAAAATACGCATTCAGTACAATAAAATAAAAATACTCTTTAGTGTTTAAAATAAACATTCTAGATAGGTACACAAGTGGTACAAATATATGTGAAGCAAATAACACGGCTTCCGTTAAGCGGTCTAACAGTTCTGTTATCGTCTCTGCCTGATAAATAAAATGTATCAGCAATAATTCATTCGTATCTTCATAACGATCGCGGCTTATTTGTGCCCATAAAATAATTTGGTTATCGGAAGGATTTTGAGTTTTGTGTAATAGTCTTTCATTGTACGAGAGGTCAAAGATACCCTATGATTATTAGAGTTAATTTTATATTTTAACTCGTTTAAGTCATTATCGTCTAAATTATCGGTAAGAACTTTAATGATAGACCCTTGACCATTAATGAGTCCTCGCTTGGTACGCTTACCAATCAGATTATGCAATAAACCATTGTTATTTTCTATTATAAATTCTATTCTTTCTAAACCTAAAAGGTAAATACATGTTGTTTCAAAAAAGTTTCTTAATATTTAATTCTAATTTGTTCCATTTGAACAACTAATGGTTCTACATCTATTGTGGATGACGTTCCATTATCCCTCTGCTACTTTTGCAGTACCGAGTGGGGAGATAATGGGGTGTTCGTCATCCTTTTATCGAATCCGCAGGGATCGCGTCAGCGTGATTAGCTTGAAACAATTTCATACTATCTTTATGAATTATTCCGATTCCTCTATCGGCGGTATCTTAAAACATTATGCGGGAGCAAAGCGGTGACCGGATATGGCCCCCCGAAATTTATTTTAAATGCTTACCGCGGTCATGTGTTTGTAATAAAATTTTATTTCCAATATTTATCTGTTGCGCACGGTTCTTATTTACACGAGCTAAGGTTTTATTTTTTATTTTATTTTGACCTTTGTAAATTATTTTTTGCAAAGTTTTACATTCTTTAGCGTCTTGCGACATAATATTGGGTGATAACCCCATCTTCGGCAAGGGCTCTGTTTCCCAGCAGAAATGAATTTCATTAGTGTATGCTGAGTCACACTGAGAATTATATTATCATGATCGTATATTAAAATCATTTGGAGGGCTTTGCCTTTTAATTTTGAAATAACTTTTTCAACAATATTCGGCGTATTGCCGTTTCTAGCTAGAAAACCTCTAGCCTGTTTTATAAAAAAAATTAACTCTTCTTGAGCTCCATGGAACTCGAAGATGGAATCCGTACATGACGTGAGTGAATTTTTTTCATTTATGTGGGCCATTTAATTTAAAATTGCACTAAAATTTCTTATTGTTATAAATATTAACTTGCTCTTGGATGAGAAAGTAAAAATAAACTCTGTCCTTGTTGATAAGGAAGGGTAGGGATAAATCTATCGGATTATAGGATAGACGAATAATTTGAAAAAATGTACTCACTTGTAAATCAGTTGTTGCGACGATTTTCAGCATGTTTTCTCAGTTAACGATTTTGTGTGATTGGTCCTTCGCGTTGAGGTATTTAAAAACACACCTAGGGAGTCCTGGCTGCGGCCAAGTTTAACAGCTTCCTCGAATTTTATGACCCACGTACTGGGCGCCAGTTAACTTTTATTAGTTTTTAATAAAATGAATGCGTTGATGGTAACACAATATTTATTTAAATTAGAAAAAACAGTACAAGTTAGATTAATTACAATTTTCAAATGGAGAATCTACAACAAACTAGACACGTAGTCTCTTTTAACTGAAGGTCGTAGATTTCTTCTCTTCTTTATGTTTCTCTAATAAATTTAATTTGTAGAATATTAACAAAAAATAATAATAATAATTTGGATAATTTGTAAAGCGCCGTTTTTGTGAAAAATCACCTCAAGGGCGCTGTACTAATCTTAATTTCTACTTAATATTAATTCTTAGTTTATATAAATATACAGCAACATACTTACCTGGCAGGTAACTTCTGGCAGGACACAATCACCAAATCATAATAATTTAGAATTTAGCTGATTCTTACATATATTTTATTTTTAATTTTAATTTAATTTTTCTTATTTTTATTTTATTTTTCATTTTTAGGGCAAGAGGGCAAATTTAAAATATGGTATATCGGAGGTGTTATTTAATTTTTCGTAGTGAGGAACAGATGACGGTGAAAATCTTCTAATGAATTTAAGGAATGAGTTTGAAAATTTGTCTTGGTTTGAACAAAAGTTCTATTGGGCTTGTAACATCTTGATTATGGATATGATTTTCATAAACCTTTGAAATACCTTCTTCAGATCTAAATATCAGTCCTTATTTTCCTCCAGCAATCCGGTAGATTCTTCGTTAGAATGATCTTTTCTAGCGAAATGATAAATCCAAGAAACAATCATGCTTTATTAATAGTTGTAGATACCTCTACTCATAAAAGCTCTATATAATATTTATCACATTTTTTGTTTAAAATACAAATATAGATTACA
Source organism: Drusus annulatus (assembly GCA_022651775.1). Classification (NCBI taxonomy): domain Eukaryota; kingdom Metazoa; phylum Arthropoda; class Insecta; order Trichoptera; family Limnephilidae; genus Drusus; species Drusus annulatus. The sequence continues at coordinate 23,712 of JAGWCC010001112.1, forward strand.
AAATTATCTCATAATGTTTTCCTCGCTGTGGTTTTCCGCGCTGATAGAATCATTTTTACCATCTAAGTGTTGAGATTTAAAAAAAATAAATTAAGTAAGGATTAATTGGAATACAAATAATTTATTGGGGTGTATTTATTTTAACCTTACCTGTATCTAAATTAAGTAGTAAACCGCCCTGGATGATTTTTTCACAAACACAGGGCTGTATAATTGATTCAATTGCTATTATTATCTACATAAGGTTATATTATTATCTGTGTCCGACTATACATAGAGTTTTAGTAGTATTTTACGAGTGTGATAAAACTGGTTGAGGCGAGTGTACCCTGTTAGTAATGTATGTGATCTTAGAATAACAATATACTGTTACTCTAAGTATGTGATCCCTTATTGGGTATGAGTGTACTAATACTAATCCAGGACAAATGACATGCCTTATTGGAGGTAATACAGAGTTCGTATTTTATTTTATGTAGGTACCTACAGAACCTTAAGATATACCTAGGTAATAAACACAAAAAAATATATGTAAAAATAATACAAAAAAAATTACATCGATGTCAATCAGAACTTGCCTCAAAAAATAAAATGCGCACAAACTGAAAAACAAAGCTATTAACATATTTAAAAATAAATTATTGTAACAGAAATTAAGCAAAAAAAACATATCGTCGCCATTTTGGGAAGTTTACACCAGAGCACTTTAAAGTTTTTTTGTTTTACAATAAAATTCATAAGTCTTCAGTACCTGGTTGGATTTTGAAAAAAAAAGTTAACTCCGGTAAAAAGTTAATAAATGTGCTCTCAATGCTCTCACTGAGTTACCTTAAGCGACAGAAAGCTAAAAATTGTCCCACGCTTGTGTCGCTTGAGTCAAGCCGGCCTGACGGCCTCCATAGTCGAGTGGTAAGACGCTCGACTGCGAATCTAAAGGTCGCGGGTTCAAACCCGGCGTGCGCCAATAACTTTTATTTAATTAATATGTGTCATAACACGTTTAATTCATATAAAAATTATAAAAAATAAAAAAAGTATATTTGCGGCACGTTCCAGAGTGGTAGATACTCCAAGTATCGCCCTGGTGAAAGACCACCATTCAGAATTGAAACGTTGCTTGAAATGGCTTTAGCCGTGTTTGGTGACCAGATCTGAATAGCCAGGTACTTCCCAACCTTCCTCTTCCCCATCTCCTTCCCCTCCCCAGTACCTTCAGCCTCACAACATACCCTATTTGGGGATGCCACAGTCTCACTGGCTCTAAACGGTTGAGAGCAGTTGAGACTCTTGTGCGGTATTCATATAAAAAAAAAAATAAAAAAAGCCTTCTCCCAAATGGTAGATATATTTTAGACGGCTAAAGGGCCACAAAAGTCTTCAGAATCAAAGGAGAGTCAGAGCATTCGACGCAGAAAAAAACAGATCAAAATTGTATATTTAACACATTTTTGATCAAAGTGTCGCTAAAGCCCTTTTGCCTTTCCAGTGACGATATGTTATATGTAATTTTCAAAGGAAATCGTACAAATTATACAAAAGAAGAATTGATCACAGACCTACTAAATGAAGATACAAAAAATAAATATATATAGAGAGATATAAATATATATATCGCGCAAGAGTTCCAACTGCTCCCAACTATCCGGAGCCAGTGGGACTATGGCATCTATAATAAGGGTATGTTGTAAGGCGGAAGAAAGTGGGAAAGGGAAACAGATGGGAAAGAGGAAGGTTGGGAGAGGTGCCTGACTCCTGAGATCTGGTCACCAAATACGGCTAAAGCCATTTTAAGTAAAATATTGATTCTGAATGATGGTATTTCACCAGAGCGATGCCGAGAGTATCTACTACTCTGTAAGGCATGACGATAATATCAGACCAACACCCGGAGGAAGACATATTTCAGGTGAAAGCAAACCGCAACAGTAGAATGAACAGTTATACAATGGACAAACGGTACCATGCGAAATCAACATTACGAGTCACCTTCGAATTCTTGAGAATATGCTATTGTTAGTTTATTACCCGCGGCACAGTGCGCCCCTAAATCATGAAGGGAAATGATATTAGCTCTTTTTTTGCATTATTATTTTTATTTTTATTATATAATTATGCTTTTGTATTAATATTTTATGTTATCCCTTACATTATTATTATTTAACTCATATGTACTATTCATTATTATATGGCAGGCAGAGTATTGCACCCACTGCTTTGTTTCACTGAAACAAAGCATTTATTAATACCGTAGAGTATATAGTGTGGTATCTATCTAAGGCAGTGTAATCAGTTTTTGATGATTTTTGCCGGACTCGGCGGACCTGGGCGTGGCTAAGACTAAGGCTAGGGTATTTATACATCCATTCATATCACATATCGCCATAATGTTTTTGTTTATTCGTATAACCACCTTTTCACAGTATTATTGTCAACAAAAATATATCATATAACCTAAAAAACCATTTAGTTGTGTCAAGTTTAGTGGCATAATAAAAAAGGGTCGGCGGAGTCCCGCGGTGACGATAGATTAGAGGTGACCGAGACGCGAGGCGAGACGGTCGTACCCAGCAGACGCTCACAGACGAGACCGGAAGAAGTCGAATACTTCACGATAAGTGCTTTTTACTGAATTAGCAGACCTGGGTCTGTCAATACAGTAAACTCACGAGGTCGTAAGGAGGAACTGCGCGTTGGCAGAGTGAGGCTTACGCGTACCAGAGGTGTGCGCGAGGTTTATCGCTGCCGGCAACCAGACCTGCCGAAAAGCTTTCGCAAAAATTGCCTTTCTCAAGGCAACACTAACCCCTCAATTTCGAGTTTCTTTCAGATTCTCGACCAGTCAGTTGCTACGGCCCCCGCCCCCTTCAACCCATTACCCTTCCCGAGCCATGATCTCAAAAAAAGTTTCTGGCTATACCAAAAGGAGGCAAGCGTATATCACGCTTACCACTAACTCCAAAACCACCACACCCATTACATCCATCATCGACTTCCCGAAGGAAACCACAGGGATAAAATACTTCCCAAGTACCTCTAAACACGAGTTTACGTACGACGAACCAACCTCCCCGGCAGCCGGACCCAGCACGTCCGCTTCGGTGCCTATGGAGGCAGAGTGGCAGAGAACTGCGGCGCCGAAGCGACCGCATTCCCCACCAAACCGACCTTCAAGCTTGTTCATGGGAACAAGTTTGACTGCCTACCGGAAGTAGGGGACGACACCTCGGTCGCACCTCCCTCCATCCAAACGTCCTGTCCCAAGACCACTCCCGACACCACCAACATCGACCCGCTCCAAGAACTCTGCGGCGGTTGAAACAGGCAGAAGAAGCACCAGGGTGCCGCCTGTGGTCATGACCATCAATGGCTTGACCCACAACCAGATCACGACCGAGATCAAACGCCATATCGGCACCGCCCCTTCAACTTCCGGTACAACCGGGGAGGCTCCATCAGCATAATGGTGAGCTCGGTGGAAGCACACCGCGCTCTTACAACCGCGCTCAGAGGTGAGGAAAAATCCTTCCACACCTACACCACAGAGGCCGAAAAGGTGAAGAAAACCGTCATCAGGGGCTGCCGAAGATGCCCACTGCGGCCATACTCGAGGACCTCGAGGCCCAAGGCTTCCCCTACCGACGTCGTGGTCGAGATGACCACGCCCGGCACCGAGTATCCCCTATACCTCGTCCACTTCAGCCAGAAGACCAATATGGGTCACCTGAAGGCTACAGTCAGGTACCTATGCTACTGCAAGGTATCCATGACCAAGTACCGCAGCAACCACCTGCTGCACGGTACCCAGTGCCACCAGTGCCAGAACTTTGGTCACGGCTCCAGGAACTGCGCCCACGTCGCTCGCTGCGTCAAGTGCGAGGGAGCTCACGCCACGGCCGATTGCTCCAAGACCGACCGCGAACTACCCGCCAAGTGCTGCAATTGCGGAGGCGATCACCCCGCTAACTACAGCGCATGCCCCAAAAGGGTAGCGTGGCTGCCCTTCAGCGCAGAGCGAGGCCCAACAGCGCCCCGCAACGCAGGGCGCCAGAGGCGCGTGAGCCAGCCCCGACAGCCAGAGTAGACGGCAGGTCTTGGGCAACCTGAAAGTCGAGAACAGGGACCCTCGAAAGCCTCCGATGACGAGGACATTATGTCTCTCCTTCTGGGCCTTATTAAAGGTCCGTGGGAGACTCGCCGCCTGCACATCCAAAGCAGAAAAACTGGTGATCCTCATGGAGCTCCTGACCGACATTGTCTAAGGATAGTGCAGCATCGGACAATCTACCACGAGGACCACCAGATCGAAGCTGAGGAAATGGTGGCCGACCCATTCCAAACCAAACCAAATCCTATTCCAAACCACTCCACGCCACTGTATCCCTTTCCAGAAAGACCTCAGAAATGGAAAAGGATGCAGCCCAAGGAATTGAAAAAATAAAATATTTAACTTCAGTCAAATAATTTTCTTCAAACAGTAATAAGTTCAGAACTTTTGTATTTTCTTTTTTATCTTTTCCTTGCTTAGGGTTTTTATCCAGTTAAGACCTTTTCCCTAAGAAAACACTAATGTAAACTTAAACTCAGTCAAGTAAATGAAACCATCAGATGGTGATAGTAATAAGGCCTAATGAGCCGCAGTACTAGTCAGATAGACATTATGAGGGGTATTTGTATAAGCCCCAGCTAGTTAGTAGAGGATTACGAAAGAATCCATAAAATCAAAAAAAAAAAATCCCGCGGTGACCCAGGAGCCCAAGATCATTGTGACAGTACATAGAAGCGGTGTATTATATGTGTTGTCTCTTTCTCTTTTATGGTGTACGATTTATCGCAAGTTTGTATATGTTGGGTAAAGAGAATTAGCTCTCTCTCCATACATTGTTGCTCCAAGATTATTACTAAGACTTTTTCCTCTTCGTATTGTGGAGGTCAAAGTGGGAGGTTATTCAGCTAGTAGACGGTGTCGGGAGTCACTTGGTGCAACACACAGTGTAACTTGATAGCTGGATCCACAACAAGGGGCTTGTTTTACGTCCGAGGTCTGCAACTGACTTTGCCACGACTCTTCAAGATTCTTCTTATGGATTCTACTTCTGTGACTGAAGCAGTGAGGCGGTTGGTCTCCCGCTTTGCCGCTACATTGTTGGTGTTGGTGATACGAGCTAGCACCGCATAGCGGCAGATCCATATATTAACCTAACCTAACCATCACGCCGTTTCCCCGTAGGGGTAGGCAGAGAGGACGGACCGCTATATAACTCTGTCTTGGCACACACTTCTTACTTCATTCACATTCATACATCATCTCATACATACTTTTCTGTTATTCTGACTCTTCACATGACCCGATTCAAGTATTTGATTTACTTGATCGTGCCATGTCTTTCTCGGGCGTCCTCGACTTCTTCTTCCATTCACTTTCGCTTCATATTATATATTCTTTTCACACTCCTTTCTTCGTTCATTCGCTCTACATGCCCAAACCATCTAAGCCCCCCTTTCTTGATCCTATTCATTACGCTCACATCAGTCTTGCATTCTTTCTGGATATCCACATTTTTAATACGGTCATAATAATAATAATATTTGGATAATTTGTTAAGCGCCGTTTTTGTGAAAAATCACCTCAAGGGCGCTGTACAAATCTTGATTTCTACTTAATATTAATTCTTACTTTATATAAATATACAGCAACATACTTACCTGGCAGGTCACTTCTGGCAGGACACAATCACCATAGTAATAATAATTTTTATAGCGCCGTCTTTTTTGAAAAATCACCTCAAGGGCGCCGTACAGATCTTATTTTCTATTATTACATATTAATTTCTAGTTTAAAATAGTTGAAAATATTCAGGAACACACTTACCTGGCAGGTCCTATCAGATAGACACACTTATTAACTTAAAATTATAATAAAATTATGATTTTTTTTTATTGACTTATTTTAATTTAATTTATATTTATTTTTTTAATTATTTTTTCCGATTTAGGGCATGGGAGCGAAATTAAAAAATGGACTTTCTGAATTTGTCGTACAGTACAGGATTTGGTTCAAAATTGTATATCTAAAGGTGATTCGTCGAGAGACAGATTATGTTGAGATTCTTTTAATGAATTTAAGGATATGAGAGTCTGAAAAGGTAAGTTTTCAGTTTGAACCAAAATTCTGTTAGGCTCGTTCATACATGGTTTTACCGCACATACGTCTCAGGGATCTCATTTCCATAGCATTCAGTCTACTTTCATCCTTACTCTGCCAGTTCCATGCCTCACTGCCATACATCAAGGTTGGTATAAGCACTCCATTGTGGACTGCTAGCTTCGCTTCTTTGGCCAATTTCTTATTTGCGCCAATAGTGTTCAGTCCTCCATTAACGGGGTTTCCTGCATTCACCCTTCTTTCAATATCCTTATCAGTTCTCCGTCTCTCGTAAACATACTTCCTAAATACACAAACTCATCTACTTGCTTCAAGTATTCATCATTCACAACTATATTGCACGCTGTTCTCGTACTCTCTCTTTCAAACACTTTGACTTTGAACTTACTTACATTCATTATCAACTCATTCTGCATACATACTTGGTTCATCCTAGACACGCATCGTCCGCATACAATAAGCAACATACTTTCAGATTGTTCATTTTCGCGCCCAAGCCTACACCTTTAAATTCTTGTATACAGTTATCTATGTACACATTGAACAACCACGGTGACATTACACAGCCTTGCTTTACACCTTTTGTGATGTTAAACCACTTCGTAAAATCACCGTTCACTCTAACACATGCAACACTTCCCTCGAACAATCACACACCTTTTGCAAATCGACAAAAGCACAGAAAAGTCTCTGGTTTTTTGCCTAAAACTTTTCTGTAAGCATGCGCAATGAGAAAGTTTGATCCATGCACCCCCTTCCACCCATGAAATCACCTTGGATGTCCCATATTTTGTCTTTTGTTTTCATTCTTACTCTTTCAATCAATATTCTACCATACAGCTTGCCAACTGAACTTAGTAGGCTAATAGCCCTATGGTTCCCACATTCCATGCGTGACCCTTTACCTTTGGACAGGAGCATGATCACAGCCCTTCTCCAATATAATGGCATGTAACCTTCCTCTAAACACTGGTTAAAAGGTTTTCACAACCATGTGAGAACTACACAGCTATATCCTTTAAAGTATTCAGCAGCGAGATTGTCGAAGCCAACAGCTTTACCATTCATACATTTAATCAATCTTTTTTTTAATTTCATCCACGCTGATTTCGGTAACATTCACTTCATCATCATTCATACCTGATTTGACACTGGGAACATTGTCACTTGGGGTGCTTTCAAAAACCTCTTCAAAATATTTCATCCATCTTTCTTTTATTTCTTAATAATTTTTTATCATTTTTCCATCTTTCAATTTTGTAACTTTCACGCATCCGCTTTCTGGGCCGTTTCGGGACCTTTTGACCTCATTCCAAAACAATGTAATGTTTTTTTGGAAGTGATTCGTCATTTTGATTCCCTTTTCTTCTTTCGGGCGTTTCTTTCGTTCTTTCACTCCAATACTTACTCTTTTCTTGCATTCCTTGTATACTTATTTAGCTCGATCCCTCTCCCCACTAGAAGCACTGCCAGTCGCTGTCAGGCATAACCATGCTTTCTTCTTCTCTGAGACCAGTGCTTTAATCTCGTCATCCCACTATGCGTCAGCTTTCTTCCTACCTTGCGTGCTTATTCCGCATACCTCTCTAGCAGATTCTACCACCACCCTGGAAAGTATATGTGTTATTAATATAATTTATATAATTAGCTGGACTTAAAGTACTTGAAACTTGTAACCCCACTTACTACCCCATGTTTATATCTACGGCAATATTTCCAAATATACGCTTTGATTCGATAATCTCTGCTACCCTACTGCTATAATATTTTATTGTTCTAAATAAAATTGTTTACAAACATATTTAGATACACGACAGCGTATCGCTTCAATTGGAGCATTAAAGTTCACCCACGCACTTGAGATAGTCTGGTATTATTAGATAATGTGTCCACTGGCCTGCGACGTCCAGTTCCCGTTCATTCTACCGCCAACTGCCAACTGCCAGTAGTCCTTCGTCCTTAGAGAGGGCACGATACCGTTTCGTTTCAGTATCAGCTAGATTAAGGAGGTTCTTTCAGACTTCAGTGATTCAAATATATTTCAGCACTGAGCATTTTTATTCCTTTTTATGAACATTTGGCGTAAATCTACTAAAAATGGAAACTCGAGTGAGATTAGGATCATCGTTTTTGTGTATCGTGGCTGTTGTGGCGATATGCCTTCCCGAGAGAGCTGGAGCGGCACTCAGCGAAAATAAATCAGGTAACCTTTTCAGCATGTTAAAAAATATTGAATGCCCTCTTGCACGGAATTGCACCGGCTATTGTAACTGGAATTATGAACCGAATAGTGTCAGTGTCTTCTGTCGCACGCTCACCTCTCGGCCACAGCCTGCCGCGATAGGTCGTCCACCCTTTGAACACCTGCCGCTCTCCCGGGTCTTACAACCTCCACCGGTTCGATGCTTACCTGCCGCTTTCTTGTCTTTAGTTAAGTAGTCTTATCAATTGTGTAGGTTTTTATCAATCACATTTTTTTGGTATTTTCCGTGTATCGTCCATTTTATCTCTCTTGACAATTAATTCGTAGATAAATTACGTTTTTTAGCAAAGTTAGGTTAGAAGCTGAGAAGCTTTATCCTTCAGATGCATTTACGCGTCAGATGATGTGAACAGTAATTTAAATCCCAACCTCCTTCTTCTTCTACTTATGTTCCTCCGATCCCTCCCGCCTCACTACGTACTTGTGCTACTGACTTTGGAGAGAGGGATTCTTATACATACGATTAAACGTATGCATAATATAATTATACATCTCTGAACACCTATACCAAAGTCTGTCAGGATATTATTTGAAACCAATACTATTCAGGCTCTGCAACCCCTGAGTGAATAAAATAGCTGAGATTGTAATCCTTCACTTCTCTGTCACGGTGAGGATAGTTTTAATGAACATGAGATTATACTAATGTTGTTATCACTATAAACAGCCAAAATACTATGCATACTGAGAACAATAGGAATTCCATCTACAATCCACCTAAACTAAGCCACTACCACGCAACTGAAATGAAAGGAGTAAACCCTTTCATAAACACACTGTCTAAATGTTAGCAAACAAATCTCAATTTCCATCCCTTTGCTTACTCTACCCACTTACTCTAACATCGGCCACTCAACATTCCTCAGCATTGAACAAAAATCTCGCTGTCTCCGTGCAGATGAGTAAATTAGCAGATAAATGAATCATGTAACTTCGGAATATTACAAATAATGAAAATTATCAGCCGCGGAAATCCCAACAACCAACTGAAAACTACGGGCATTACTTTAGTATCGCAAATAATGTATTTAACTGCACGAGCACCGCGATGATAATAAATATCTGTGGGGAGGAGGTGTGGAGGGGGTGAGGATAGCTACTTCCGCCCAGGCAGATACACTATCGCCTGCTGACCGGATCTAAGGAACAACTCCGTGCAGAGATTAACGCTTTGGCACACTTGCACTGCAGTTTACCGGCGCCATAGTAAAGGTGTCTAGATACTAAAACTAAAATTGACAGCCAAAATTGCAACGACCCAAAATATCAAGCTTTCGGTGGATACACTCAATAGTAATAATACTTCAACTCAATACTCGGCTCTTCAGAAAGTCATATCCGAAAGGGATTACGGTTTTTTTTGATGCTGAGGTATCTAAAATAAAAAAAAATAAATCAAAATCAAATATTTATTATTATTTTGGTATATTAAAAAAAGAAGTTTTTTTTCTGTGCATTGCAATTTCGAACCGTTTTCAATTTCGTTGCCGTCTCGGAGTAAAATATATATTTTTTGTAATTTTGATGTATATTTTTTATTAATACTTCTCCTTAGCGGGGCAGTTTTATAAAATCTGTTTAGGGTTTGACCAATTAATATTACACGTTTTGCCAGCCATGAAAACCAAGCCATCAGTGTCTTTGTTTTGTATTTGTACGTAAACACGTATCCTGTTCGAAGGCTTTTACAATGTCTCGAAGGTTATCCAGCAAACATCGATACATGTTCAGTTCTCATAACTTCTCTAACCTGCGACCAATATCAAAATTTTCTTTCTCACAATGTCTCCCCACACTAGACTCTTCAAGACGTATTATAATTAATGATTTACCCGTCTCTTACTATTGTTAAAAGAAAAGGATTACAAAAAGTATCTATGTACCCGAAATTTGTAAAATGAATGTGATTTTGAAGTGAGATAATCTCACTCATCCTTTCTCTTGCCAAGCAGATAAGCTGACTTGTACAGACAGGGTATTAGGAGCTCAAGTTTAAATGTTTAGCGCTACAAAGGTAGCTTCTCTTGGACAGGGAGATTTAGATTATTAAATTCCTTTTGTAGGCGCTTTTCATATACCTACATAGATGATTAGGCTCAGCCGCTACAATAATTCGTGGAATGCTTTTTTTTTGATTTTATGGATTCTTTCGTAATCCTCTACTAACTAGCTGGGGCTTATTCAAATACCCCTCATAATGTCTATCTAACTAGTACTGCGGCTCATTAGGCCTTATTACTATCACCATTTGATGGTTTTATTTAAATGATTGAGTTTAATTTTACATTAGTGTTTTCTTAGGGAAAAGATCTTAACTGGATAAAAACCCTAATTTCGTGTATTAACGCCCCATGCTGAAGAGCTGGACGTTCAGTTTGGATTCTCCGAAGGTCACCACCAAAACATCACTCCATTGAAGCTATTCGCACGTGTGATTTAAGAAAACTTCCGTTTGGTATTTGAGACACAATCATGAAATTATTTCTGCTATAAATATTACTATATGCAACCCGCCGTGCCGCCCTTTAGTTTTTACACCATACTATAATATATATATATATATATATATATATATATATATATATATATATATATATATATATATATATATATATATATATATATATATATAACTAATGCATGATAAAGTGTTGATTCGTGTCTAAGTATTAATGGAAATTTAAAAAAAATAGTTAACAATCTTAGGATCTGTAATTTTTGTTTGTTTGATTGTTTGAAGTTGAGTTGGGTAATAGTCAGGTTAGGTAATTTACTAGCCATAAATCAGAAGCTGGCACGGGAAGTCTCCCATTGCCGCTAACCGCCGCACAATACCAAACAATCTTCTGCTTCCAAGAAATAAAGCGCGGAATTAGTGCCAAGGACTCGGCTGGACGTGCTACTGGCGCTGGCACTGGCACTGCCCCTGACACTGGCACTGGCACTAGCTCGCTAGCTAGCCCGACTGGACCCGTGTTCACACAGCACTAGCTGAGCACCCGGCACTGAGACCGGGATGCCAGCTACAGATCTTGTGTCACTTTCTTTGCAAACATGTACTAACAAAAAACTATCCGATGAAACGGTGCGTGTTTATGTCACGACAACCGACGCGTTATGGCAGAATTACATCAAAATGTATTTTCGTAACAAAAGGACAATTTGATGAAAATGCCATTTTGACGTTATGTATGTAAACAAAATAATTATACACTACATTCGGTACATTAGTCTAATCTAGTGGCAAGTCGACCTCCGTCGGATGGTAGTCGACACATTGACTTGAGTCGGGAGATTGAGGGTTTGATTCACGCGCAGAACGATGTTTCTAATTTTGGAAATAGAAACTGGCTGGGTGTCGTCGATTATCACGATGTTACATAGTTAAAACATATAAATAGCTGACTTACTGTTATATAAACTAAACCATTCTAATTCTCACCACACATATCGCTGCGCTAGTTCAATACTACGAGTAAAAAAAAAATGTTTTTGAGTTATTGGTGTTTTTTGATTCCTTATAACATAGGTAATAAAAAAACACCAAAAAACCTAAAAAAGTTTTTTTTTTTACTTATTATAGTATTGAACTAGCAAAACGATATATGTATATACTACCAAATCTGATTTGCACAGTAACATCGATAATATATTTATTATATTAGTTTTAGAATAAATCCGTAAAAAAATCCGGGATGTAACTTGACTTGCCAAAAAAAAAATATTAGTTACTTTAAATTATTTTTTCGTTAACAAAAACATGGTTAAATGACACAAATGGTTTTTTTCCTACGATAATTTCATTATTTTTAATGTATACTTCCTATTTTTAATTATTTTTAATTGAATTTTTATTTTCATGTGCAGTTCAGGTATGAATGATTCTATTTTTATTTATAACTTGTCTTTGCTTGTCTTTAGCCACAGGCAGCGCCTTTGCGGGTTCCATTGTTTTATATTTTAAGTAAACAATTGAATATTTCAAAAAATAAAATTACGTGTTTACTTATTTTTTTAATTTTATAGAAAAAAATACATCGATTTTTAATACATGGAAAGAAAATTATTGGTAGGACCTTTATCGCTTGGTTTACATTTATTAACATTTTAAAAAGCTCTCGCTCCTACGTAAATACTTATCAAGGAGTTTATTTTCAATTTGCTAGTAAGAATGATGTAACTTGACTTGCCGAGAAAAAATATTGGTTGCTTTAATCCACTCATTAAAAATATAGAAAAATATCTAGTAAAATACATAATATGTAGGTACTTTATTAGGCAGGTAGGGTTTAAAAATATTATTTTAAAAGTTTAGTCATTTTAATTAACATCGGTTACAAATTTAAAAAGTTCACACTCGTACGTACTCAATGTAGGTATTCAACGAGGAAATTATTTAAAGTTGCGAGATATTTATTTATTATATTGAAAAACTTACAGAGTGTTTAACAAAATCAGATATATAACATAGTTTTTGGATATACGCCAATGTTAAAAATACATCTAAAAATTTTCACAGGAATTACAAGTAAAATAATTTACCACATTACCTCGACATTTAAAAAAAAAGTTTTTGTTATATTTCGCTCTAGGATATTTCACATTTTCAAAACACTGCTCATCGTTTTAAATATGTATTACATCAGTAATACAACATCTTAAGCAGGTAGTCATTTCTGTCGATATAATTTAAATATAACTTTTAAAATTATTTAATAATTCTATAAAAAATCTATTTTTATAAATTATTATAGAATTTTTGAGTTCTTCTTATTTCATGACAGATGTTTCAACATGCTAGGCTATTGTACTATACATACGAGTACACCATACACCTAACACCGTAAAAATTGAGTTGTAGAAACTAATCACCAACACCAATTAAGAAAAAAAAAACCGCAGCAAACAGTAGGAGTAGTTCTATTTTCTTGTAAGTAGGTAGATATGCAACTGATTTGCGAACCCACTCGAAAATCGAAAAAACTCGACCACATGCACAAAATAGTCAAACACAGATTATGTTGTGTATGGTGAGCACCAATTTATTCTGACGGTTTTGCAGCCACTGGACCTCGTCATGAGACTGTCCCAGCAACAGCCAACAGCCCAGATGAAGCATGTTGTTACGTACCTACACCGATGGAATATCATTTAAACCGCACGCCTCTCATTTCATTTCAGGCTGAACAATGACTATATAGTCCAATTGAGGAATCGGATCATATGGGCATGAATCTGACATCATAGCCAACATCTTACGTCTAATAAAAGTGGCGCGGTGAATCGGCCCTTTGTTGCTTGATTTGACAACCGACTGATGAATACACAACGTGCAGCCTGATAATGTTATTTACTGCTTCTTCAGCTTAATAACTATTATTCTTAATGGTTTTATAAATAACACCAATGCATTTTTTCTTGATTTATGTTCATATTTTAGAAATCGACAGATTCTCAAAGATGTAAAATTTCAGTCAACCGTCTACTAAGTGAAAATGGCGTACGATACTGCTAAACACAATGTCCTTCAGAAGTTGTAGTTTTTTTAATGATATTCCAGTATATTATAATAATAATGTATAAATAGACAGTCAGTTCTCAACAAGCAAAATTGCAACTTACAACGTGTCTGCATGCATCTTCCACGATCCTCCAATAAGTGGCATTTAAAAAATGCTATAAATGTAGTAAAATCATTTCACTAGATGTGATTATAATACTAGCTCCCTCTAAAGCTAATATTATTGTTCCGATGAGTTATCCTGTCCGCTGAAGTTGTCGGAATGAAAAGGTAACATTCGTAATTAATAAGCGTTTCGAAGAAAAATGACAATTATTCCGTAGGTACAGAATTTCAAATGTATCCGTGTAGGTGGCCAAACTAGAAAACTTGTAACCGAGATACTTTTTCAATTCTGTTTTTGTATCTATACAGAAAAGCTACTTCAAATCCTGTGGAAAATACACATACATAATAAACTTGTACCAACTTAATTTTTTCTTGAATCTCTGCTCTTTGATGATATTTAAAACAACCGAACACCATTGATGACCTTCTTTTTATTGTATCAGTAATCCATACTATTTACTCGTCTCAGTAATTGTTTATCCTCTTTTAGATTCCACAGCACGCGCCCCGTGGACCTCCACGCACACCGACAACCTAAAGCGGTCTATCCTTGCCGGGTACGATAAGTTCGCCCGCCCGGCCCACCACAAGAAGGCCACCAACGTGACCATGGGGCTGGCCATCTACCACGTGGAGCTGGACGACGCCAACGCGGTCATGACACTCCACGGCTGGGTCAGTCTTGTAAGTCAAACAACGAGCAAGCTTTAAGTAACTAACCCTACGTCGCTATGGCCATCCACCGCCTGGAGCTGGATGCCTCTCTATGCCCGGGCCAGTCTCGCAAGTCGAGCAAACAGACCAGCGAGCTACTCGGTTATCTCAATGTTGGTGTTGGTATCATTGCAGGCGTGGAACGACGACAAATTGCAGTGGAACACGTCTGACTACGGAGGTCTCAAGAGCCTCCACGTGGCGGACCACGAGATCTGGCAGCCAGACGTGGTGCAGTACAACAGCGCCTCCGGCAACACGATGGACCAATACGGCAACACGCACTGCATCGTGGATTCGGACGGGGCCGTGCTGTGGGTGCCCCCCTCCCGCCTGACCGCCTTCTGCCACCTGGACCTGTCGCGCTGGCCGCAGGACGAGCACACCTGCTACTTCACCTTCGGCTCGTGGACCTATGACGGCATTCAGATTAATCTACTAACTCAAACTATCCAAGAAGAGAGCGTCAATGTAAGACACTTTTTATTTTCTCCCACATACATAAAAAGGTGAGGACAGATTGCATTAAAGAATACATCAATTTTTATTTACCGCTTCGAAACATGAAACACATCTCAAAATGTAAAAGATCAACACACTCTGTATAAATCATATTAACTTATGTTTTTCAGCGTGACTACTATACGGAAAACACCGAATGGGAGCTGGTCAACGTTACATACGATCGCCAAGAAAAGTTTTATGCGTGCTGCGAAGATGCGCCCTATGTTCAGGTTGGTTTCTTCTGCGCTTTGTCTGCGACGGACTGAAAAGAGCCAGAACTTATCGGTATTATGTATAACATAATATTATCACGTTTACATCTGACGACTGAGTTCGATCAATCCTCAGGTGCAATACGCAGTGAAGGTGCAACGGCGTGGAGGCGTTCGCGCAGGCGTGCTGCGCGCCCAAGCCGCGGCGGCCGTCCTGCTGGCTCTCCTCGCGCACTTGCTGCCGGCGTCTCCCGGCGCCGCTGCTCCTCGCGCGCTGCTGGCTGCCGCGCCGCCCACGCTGCTGGCGCTGGCCCTCTTCTATCTTGGCGAGAGGCTGCCTTCCACTCAATACTCCCCTGATATAGGTACAGTGCAGCTCTCACCGTCATATCGCTAAGCTGTTCGCGGTGCCTGCGTAAGGTGTTCACCCGAGTGCCTCTGTTTCAGTGAGCCTGTACACGGCCAGCCTGTACCTGGTGCTGGTGTCGGCCGTGATGTCGGTGGTGGTGCTGAACGTGGCGCGGGGCAAGCGCGCGCTGCCCTGGCTGCTGAAGCGCGCGCTGGCCTGCCGCGCCGCCCGCCTCTTCGGGACTCCCTCGCTTCACGCCTCGCACGATGTTAGTATACTAGTGTATGTAATAGTGGATAGTGCGCTGCTCAGGAGCAGGCCGATGGCGCTTAGCCAACCCCACTTGCAGTTTTTGTTCATGTATATAATATGTAAGTTACACTAAAGCTGCCCACTCACTTTGATGCGCGGTAATGACTTAAGTTTCATGTTAGGTACCTACCCATTTGCACAGGTGTTACATTAAGCATGAATCATGAAAATCCGTTGAAGTTTGATAGGTGTCGACTTACTACCCGTCTAACCCATCGGGTATTCTCGCGTGACATATCTTTAAATTATTACATTTGCCCATTATTTAGGTAATATCTCATGTAATCAAAAATACTTACAAAACCTCCGCAGCTAGCTCACTCGGAGAGTTCTAATCGTGTTTTCAGTTCGTTTTAGGCGGACTAGAGAAAACCCGCTTATTTAGAACAAGGGAATTACATACACAAATAATACAGTAAGGAAAATATAGAAATAAAACTAGTTCTCTTTTGCTTTTAAAATGGCTTTCCGTAGAAAGTTT
Source organism: Drusus annulatus (assembly GCA_022651775.1). NCBI lineage: Eukaryota > Metazoa > Arthropoda > Insecta > Trichoptera > Limnephilidae > Drusus > Drusus annulatus. The sequence continues at coordinate 40,339 of JAGWCC010001112.1, forward strand.
ATATTTGTACAATTGATTCTACGCTCTAGGAAAAGCTTATAACCTTATTATTTCTAATTTTGAAACTGTTAATTCGTGGTGGAATTCCATTTTAATGATTTAATAAAACAAATTTGTAACTTTATTCCACTTTTATTATTTTGACTGGACCGGTTTCAGCCTATGACGGCCATCTTCAGACTAGTACAAGTGTTTGTTAACCTACGGCTTATATACTATTTTTGGGGATGTTAGGGGTAGTAAACAATGATTTTACTTTAATTATATTCATCAGTATTGTTGCATAATTTTAATAGTTACAGGGTAAAAGTTACTTTTAATTTATTGGTATTACTATTTTATATATCTATCTGGAATATTTATTTATTTTATTTAATATTTAAGATGGGTTACAGTTGCATTTCTATAAATATGAATTGACAATGTATTTATATAATGAAAGGTTGGTGAATACTGATTGCTAATGAGTTTACTTTAGGTTTTCCCATCTCAATTGTGATGTCCAGATGTACAACATAATTTTCTAATTATTGGGTTACTCCCAGCATTATGGTATATTAGTTTTATGATTCTATTCATTATGCACTGTTAGAGTAGATTAATTCTATTATTATAATTTCTCGGTATCAAGGAATTTTTGAGTGCTACTGTGCATCTGGACATCACAATTGAGATGGGAAAACCTAAAGTAAACTCATTAGCAATCAGTATTCACCAACCTTTCATTATATAAATACATTGTCAATTCATATTTATAGAAATGCAACTGTAACCCATCTTAAATATTAAATAAAATAAATAAATATTCCAGATAGATATATAAAATAGTAATACCAATAAATTAAAAGTAACTTTTACCCTGTAACTATTAAAATCATGCAACAATACTGATGAATATAATTAAAGTAAAATCATTGTTTACTACCCCTAACATCCCCAAAAATAGTATATAAGCCGTAGGTTAACAAACACTTGTACTAGTCTGAAGATGGCCGTCATAGGCTGAAACCGGTCCAGTCAAAATAATAAAAGTGGAATAAAGTTACAAATTTGTTTTATTAAATCGCTTATAACCTTCTTTGTGGACTCAGTTAGAATTTGCATTACTGAATTTAGTGGTATTGTATCAAAAATAGTTTAACATAAGACTCGAAACGAAATTATAAAACATGAACGATACCCCTGGCCCATAATACGTGGCCCTCTGGATACGCTGGATATGCGACATCTGCAATTCGGAGAGGAAACGAGCAAGACACTCGATCTGCAAGCTCGTCCACCCGGCAGGATGCGGCAATAATCACTGAATTGATTACTTAACTAAGATTGAGTTTATATTAAAATATACTTTCAGAGATTATGTACACAAATGATTTGAATCCAAATTTCAACAACACTGAAATTAGCAGGTCAGACACGACCTTATCGCTCGATGCTCTTTTCCAGAAGAAGAAGGCCCTGGCCTTTCCCGAGATTATCGGTGGTCCCCGTATGTGATAAGGACCGCCTTTGAGACATTACCAAAGTTGCCAGTCGACGTAAATAAAATAAAAATTGGGTAATCACCGTAAGAATTATCGGGGTTAAAAGTTTACAATCACGAAAATATCGTTTCATAACAAGTTCGCTAATCAGACCATATTCTTATATCGATTCCGTGAAAATGAGCACCTTTCAAATAATATAAAAAAAAAGACGTTCATTCTCGGGTTACACATAACCTAACAATATTAGAAACACTTTAACTATCATCAAAATAGTAATCCGTGAATGTTGCTTGTGCAAGGATGGGGCAGCAGATGAATTGAACCCACGACGCACAGCGGAGTATTTGTCCCCAATTTTCGGACAAAATAATTTTGTGAGTTTTGTAAGTTAAAATTAATTGATTTTCAATTTAAACTACAGTTACTAATTTAAAAATAAAATTAAGGAGGAAGTGAAAAAAATGGTTGGGAGGTAGGAGAGGGGAGGTAGATTTAAAAAAAAATTACCTGTAACCTGTAAGATACGTAAATAAAGCTTGTTTGATTTATTTTTAAATAAAAATTTAGCACCACTACCCGACCATATTGGTTATTCAAACTTTTTGAAGTGTTAAACCTATTCAAATAATATAAGCATAATAAATATTCATGAGTTTAAAGTGATTTATCAAAAATATATGTGAACTAGACTTAACTCACATTGATAAACACATGTAAAAAATATGCTTATTTAAAAACATTAATTAACGGTCAGATATATTACTATATCAATTTCAAGTACACGGTTTTTATTAATCTCAAAACGTGAATGTAAAAAATAAAGGCACCGAGAACAAATACAAGCGATTCACACAACTGGGTAAACAGTTCATAGAGTTGTGACTGATTGCCGGCTCTGCTAATTACCTTGACTCAATTTTTTGTTGCATACAAGAATAAAAAAGTTGTCCACTATTCACACGAAGTGATTATGTAATGTTTGTCTGGTTCGTTTAGTCTACCAGCGAGGAGCTGCAGTCTGCGGGCGGAGTGGAGAGCGACGGGGGAACGGGCAGCTCTCCCCCCCCTTCCCGCGCCTGGTACTCCCTCGCCACCCTCCTGGACCGCGTCACCGCGCTGGTGCTTTTCCTCGTCTTCATTCTGATCATGATAATATTCGGTTGTTGATCTGTGCTTTCAACGAAACACGGATTAAAGGGGGGAGAGGGTTGAACATTTTGTAATTAAATAAATAGAACCATCTTCCAAATACATGGAAGAATATCCACTCGTGTAAAAAGATGAAGAATTAGGGTGTCAGGTGTTAATTAACTTGGCAGATTAAAACTTTCGAAGTTTCAATTACTCTTGGAGGATAACATTGTTCAAAAATCTCCATTTCATTGTTATTATTAAATTATTAAACAGTTCATGTTCCAATGATATAAACTGTTCTCTTTGGGGCAAGTTACCATAACCTTTAACCTTTCCTTTACCGTGTTTCGCTCGCTCCTGTGCCGTAAATTCAGTTAATATTAGAGGTTTATGAAATTAAGTGGGATAAATTTGAATGGCTTGCATTTATTACTTATATTAATCACTATATTCAATATAAATAATAAATTATTATTCACATATACCGCTGAGTACAGTAAGTTGGTAACGAACGTACACGCATATTGAAAAATGTATGCCCGATTCTTCGCCTAAAGGTTTGCTCTGTTGCATTTCATGAAAACATAAATATGTATTGCGGAGGAATAACTGCGTTGACTATATTTACTCAGGCATTTAAACAATTAGAGACGATGTCAACTCAGTTGATAACATCTTAAAGGAAAGGTTAGGAGTGTTATTTTAATGTGTGTTAGTAATAAAATAAAATAAAAACAGCAAATGTGTTTAATTTCATCCATTTTCAGATATTTTCTAAGTAAGGGTGAAAGAAAAGTACAATAAAAATAAAGCAATTTCACTAACTTACAGAAGAGTGTTTATATATAATAAACCAATGTTTTTTAATAAGATTCGAGAAATCGCTTATCCATTATTTGAATGCGAATGTTGTTGGACACGAAAACTCTTTTCTAAAGGTCAGAATGATAAAAAATATAATGAAATTGGTAGGCCACAAAATATTAGAAAACCCGAAAGAGCACGAAAATTCATCAAATTTATAAGAAATATAGGATTATTTTGGCCTATTACATGTGCTTAAATGATCAAGATTCTTATTTTTAGACTCTATGGATCATAATACTTTACTGTGAAGATTATAAAAAAATATTTTTAAGAACTATGAATTAGCATTATTGCGGTCAATACCGATGCTGAGTTTGTGCAGATCGTTCTAAATATAAAATAGTCAAAGAATATCATTTGTAGATTCTTATGGGGTAGTATTGTATCTGATTTGTTGTGTCTGTAGATTAAAGATGTGGCAGTCAGTCAGTAAAAACGGATCAGTAAAATCAGAAAAAAAACGTTTTTCGGAAGAATAATTTATTTATTTATTTGGAACATTTGACAGAGTGACAACATTGCATACATACTGACAGATACAAAATAAATGGTAGGTCATCAATCCATTTCCAAAATGTTCACATCATGCAATTAGAAATACACTGAATTACACTAATAAAAACAATAGAAAAATAAAGAAAACAACCGTTTATAAAAAGAAATATCAACACATGCTTTCATGCAGGGTTTTAGTATTTATGGTATTTGGTATTATTGGGGAGTAAAAAATATGGATTAAAACGGGAAAATAACACTCCGATGTAAGAAAATATTTTGGTAGATCACGAGTGTAAAATAGAAGTTAAAGGTTAATAATTAACTATTGTTTATTAACAACATATTTTGTTTTATATTACAATATATTTGATACAATAGCAGATTTTTTTCTAAAAACAATAAAAAATGACAATATAAGCACCTCAATGATTATTGTAGAGTCGACAAATTTGAGACGGAGAGTTAAAAATACGAATTACTTTTTGGAATTTGTTAAAATAAAAAAATGTCATACGTCTCAAGCGTCAAAAGTAAAGAGATATGGGTGCTAAAAAAATAAACACAGTCTTGACCGTGTTCAAATGTTGGAGTTGTCTTCTTACTGAACTCTTTGGCTTCACTTACACTCCTAAAAATTAGCCGTGTTCCCTTTCCTGTATTAAAGTTTTTGTATCTTTGATCCCACTGCTACGAGCATTGAATCTCGAAGACCATGGGATTGGTAGGCGTCCCACACTCCAGTGCGTGAGCAGCGCTCTGCGAATCTGTTAAGAAATTCATTTGTCCCAACACCGCTGCTGATTGCTGACCCACTCTAGTGCTTTCATTATAACGAAGAGTTCAGCTTGGAACACTGAAAAAAGGTAGTTTCTTGCTATATCTCTCCGCTAGTGTTGAAAACAGTGTAAGCCGCACCAACTTTCCCTCCGGTCTTACTGCCGTCTGTGTAGATGTCAATTTCATCTTTTTCAAAACAATTTCTTTTGTATGTTTCAGGGAAACTTACATTCTCTCCAATTTGTTTGCTTGGGTGAGGAAGTAAAGCCACTTTCACTATTCCCTGGTATTTTCTATCATCAGGTAGTAGGTGAAGAGTTCTATTTCGTTTAGTTTCGCCTATAAGTCAGAGTTCTTTTAGTTTGAGATCCATAGGAGTATGCCCACCTATTGCCTGTACGGAAGTAAGGGACGTAGTTCCATAGGCCTTGCATATTTTGATTCCTAGCATTTTGAACTGTATCGAGTATTTTCCGATTGTTTTTCGGTTTGGCGGCTGTGGCTCACACAGTTGCGGCATACCTAATTATTGGTTCAACTACTCCTATGTAAATTATTCTCAAAATTTCCGAGCTTACACCCCAAGTAGGTTTTGCCGTAAAGACAAACTTTTTAGCGATGTTAACAGCTTTTTGACATACAATATCAACATGCTTGCTCCAGTTTAAATTGTCGTCTATGACGATTCCCAAAATTTAACAATTCTTAGAGAAAGATTCGATTTTGCTATTCATTGTAATCGTTGGTGGCAGCGTTTTCCTCTTAGTAATGAAGAGTGCTTTCGTTTTTTTAATCAAAGAATCGTAATTTTACCTTGTCTCCCCAGTTCGTTACTGTTAAGAGGGTAGCTTTTATTATTTGGTGTAAACAGCCAAGTCTGAATGAGTTATTATTAGTAGAACGTCATCAGCAAATGCTTGAATGCGTACGCTTGAGTGAAAGTGAAGATTCAAAAGTTCGTCTAAAACTATGTTCCAGAGAACAGGTCCACACGCAGATCCTTGAATGCAGCCTTTGCATATTTGATTGTTTCCGTGCCGAAGCTCCGGCGTAAATCGTTTCTCGCATTCTGTCCCATAGGTAGTCCTTAAAAAAACTGTAAATATTTTTCAAAGCCCTTTTATCTGGCACCGTCCCACCGATTGATCTGAAAATTGTGCATTTGAACTTGTTAGTATAATTTTAACGGGATTCAACAAAAATATTCTTAAAAAATTACATGCGAAAAAAAATAATCCTCTTACGAGCAAATGCAAGGGGTTGGCATTGGAAAGCATTTTTCTCTAGCGCCATCGCACCAATCAGTTTGTTAATTTATATTTGAGCTACATTTAATAGTTTGAACAGTTGGTGAAAGGAATCTCCACACACCTGCCTCAAGAAGAACTAATCAGTGAAACGATTATCCTACCCCATCATCATCCGGCAAAGTAATCGAGACAAGGCGCGTTAATTACAAAGATAACTCAATTGACTCTCAACTCTCTCCCAGTGGAAGTATATTTATACTCGACAATTCAGTTCTTTAAATATTCTTTATCAAGAAACAACGGGGATATTTTAATAATGCATATTTTCACCAGTGAGTTTTCAAACCAATGCTTCGAAGGAAAATCACAATACCAAAGTATTATAACAATATGTAGGAATTATATATCTTGTTGATTGGTATATACCTCAATGTTGATCGTCTATTTCCGATGAGTACATATTGTCACTCGAACGAATGACTTATTCAGAAATATACTAGTCTAACCAATATTTACCAAACACAACACACATCTCCACTAACTAACTACATAAACCTCAAATATTCATATTATCGTCTTATCTCCATCCTCGTAATTATAACTGCAATTTAGGGTTACAGACTGCGTGATCCAAAGAAAATACTTCAAAATATCACTATTTTAAAATGGTTCTAGATAAATATTAAGAAATAGGTAACATTGGAGAACCAAACACTAAATTAATTTATTTTCCCCCAATTAAGGCTTTATACACATTTAACCACAAAAAAAAACCATTGGTACAGTACGCATATAAACGACAATATGCAGTTAGGACAACATAATAAACTAGTTAACACAACAACAAAGAAATAAATTCGATGCAGAGCCAGGTAATCTATTCGATTCTAGTTCTACTTGCCGAAACAAATTTAACCAACATATATGTCTATATATTGTTATAGGTATGTTAAACATATATCGATAACATCTGTATAATTATATCCCAAATTTTGTTTACGGTGAACGGGAATGTGCAATTTGATACCGTGTTGTTACAATAATGAGGTAAATAATGCCTCGACGTTGATTTGCGTGGTACACGGAAAGAAATGAAATATAATAGTTGTTATGAAGCACGATAAATTCGATCCAGTGCGATGTTGAATTTTCGCGCTATTTAAAAATCTATTTATTATGGTGTAATGTTTTGTCTATTTGCCCCCCTGAAAAGCCAAAAAGTGGGGGCAAATCGACCCACGAGCCCAGGCTGAAACGGCCAGGAGGGTTTATCAACGTTTGACCGCGAAACAGAGTGAATATTAGAGTTTTTACAGTAGACGCCGAAGAGAGTAGTTAACGTTTTAAGAGTCGATACAGTATTTACCGCCTATGGTGAAATAGCAAATTCAATTAAATATTGCGATGGATAATCCGAGTCGCTACGATCCCCGGAAGCCGACATTGAGGAGCGAATTAGCAGAATTTCTCGGCTATCAGACTGGACAGAAGGACTCCGAGCGCGCAGGTTCCACGCGTTTTCCAGTATCGGTGATAATTGAACTATTCAGTATAATAGTTTGTCTCTACAAGTACCCAATTCTAACATTATCCACTAAGTTAATCAAGCTTTTCCTGGGCGTAGAATCAATATTCTCAAATATAAAACAAGAGAGCATTTGCGAGTGTATTATTGTAAAAAATCCTTAAACCCTGCAAGTATGGGTCCTTTTTGTAACCCCCATTTTTAACAAAGAAGAAGAATATCCTCTCTAAATCAAAATAAATTAATTTAAAACACGGAAAAAATCCGTTCAATCGGCTGAAGCTAACCGGGAGGGCATTTAAAAAGGTAAGTGAATCCTTGGGACTCACGAGCCCGTCATTTTATATTTTGTGCCTGTTTAAAAGTAGGCGGGCTTATACCGTATCTTAACGCTGGCGCTTTCCAACGTAAAGGCTCGGTTTTGAGAGAGTCTTCTTTTTCTTTAATGTTAACATATGCCTGTAAACTGTTTATTGAATATAAGCTGTCATTTTGTATTTCTTTCCAAAAATAACTGTTTTAGTTGTGAAAAATAACGTGGTTGATTCTCATCGTCGATTGCGCAATATTAATAAATAAATAGACACGTGGTATATTCGTATTGTTTGTTGCGCAATAGTACAAAAATAAAGACACGTGGTAGATTCGTATTGTAAGTTGCGCTATAATTTCAAAAGTAGATACGTTACTGAGACAATGCGCCTGGTTGTACTAAACCAAGTCAACGAGACATACTTTCAAAACACGTTTCATATAGCTATCCCTTCCGCACACACATATTCTTTGAATGGCTATATTCATACGCGGGTGAAACATTTAGTGGTGCTAAATTTTTCGTAAGATTTGCATGAATATGACGTGTCTTGTATTTTAGGTCTATGCGTAAATTACGCCATAATTTAAAAAAAGACACGTGGTTGATTCGCGTCGTGATTGCGCAATCCTTTGACATTTGACACACTTGTAGTGGAAGTGGACGGGAATTGTTCCGTTTATACGAGACACTTGAGTGGACACACGAAGTGAATCTCTTTTTTCCCATTTCTTCGTTTTTTTTTTATAATTTGACAATAGTCCGTTATTTTATAAATAAATCTCATCAGAGCAGAGGAGTTTTTCAACAAACTATTTACTACGAAATTGTTGTCAGGGTTTTTGTTTTTTGTTCTTAAACATCGAGAAACACTATCGTGCCAAATAATTATACTCATGTTTTGAAACAATATTCACCTATACCGGTTTTTTAATTTACCGTTTTAAATTCCCCACCATTGAATTAAAACTGAGTTTATACGAGTATATAGCTAAATTAAATTTATTTACGATTATGGAAACCTGAATACGATTTCAGAAGAGCATAATTGTCAACATAGACTCCTTGACTCTACTACAAATAAGGAAAAATAGGAATAAGTTTACAAATACCATCGGATTTATTTAGTTAATACTCGAATAATTAGATAATCGAGACGGGTATGTATAAAACCTAGATAGAAAATGGATATTAAGGGACCATTTTTCGATTTGATACGCCGTGGCTAAAATACGTATTTGGTCAATGATAACGGATCGTCTTCTCTGCATACCCTGGTGGTGAAACCACCGGTGGTTAATTAATTTAATCGATTATTTTTGAACTGCGCTTAAGAGCAATAGCAATAGCAATTTGTAAATTAAATTTTGTGTTTGTGAAAATGATCATTAGACTATCGCTCATGGATGAAAGTACCTTAATTCCAGTTTAAATGTTAAGTTTTATATTTTTGGAACGTAAGCATATCATTATGAATGAAGCTTTTAAAAAAAATTCTCTAACGTATAGATTTCAGTTCGTGGGACGGAAATTAGTAATGGAACTAATACGAACAATTACCTGCAAAACTAGTGGTCAAAGCAAAATTCATTGTTTAGTTTGATACCTAATAAACTAATAGTCAGACACTCTAATACATCTTCTTCGAAATAAGGTGACAAAGGAAGTAAGTTTTCCATAGTTATTGGATTGAGTTGTTTTCTATAAATAAGTTGTTGAATTAAATTTTCCATAAACTGGCTTTTATATTTAAGTTGTCCCCTGTGAATGGGTAATTTAATTGAGTTTTCCATAACCAGTTGTTCATTCAAGCTGTTTCCCATAAATAAGTACTGAATCAAGTTTTTCATAAACTAGTTGCTATTTTGAGTTGTCTGCTATAAAATAAGTTATTGGATTATTTGTTCCATAAACATGTCGATAATTTTAGTTGTCTCCTGTAAGGAGGTGAGTGGATTGAGTTTTCCCCGAACTACCTGTTAATTTGAATTGTCTCCTATAAATAGGTTGTTGGTTTGAGTTACCCACAAACCAGTTGTTTTCGTTGAGTTTTTTTAAATCAATAAGCTAACAATTTAAGTTTCCCCTAGTTTAATCGTTAATTTAAACTTCTTATGGCTGAATGACCTGTGTTGAGGCAGTAATTGTTGGTAACTTGTAATTGTCAACTGAGTTGGTGAAATAATTATTGTACTTGTAGAATATAAGTTGATAATATTACTATTGATCCGAATTTTCATACTATAAACTGAGTTGTAATTGTCAAATGATAGTCTTTAAGGTTAGGTAGATCACGTTTATTTACGAATTTAAACATGCTGACGTAAGTAATCACAAAACAAGCGGTGTTTTCCGTCACGAAAGGTAAACCGAACTGTCAGCTGGCAAATTCATCCTTTCCCGCGGGAAATACTTTCCTCTGCTAGGCTGTTAGGTGCGCCCCGTTGCTGGCCATATAAATACATATTATAATACGCCTAAATAGGCGTTAAACAAGTTAAGTCGGTAATTACTCCACGTTCAGATAACTTTAATAAATTAAAGTGACAACGAAGATAATAATCAAGAAAACACAAATTGTACAATGGACGGTAATTCATAGAATAGTAAACATTGACTGACGAATTTGCCGGCGTCCCGACTATTTCTCGCGGATAAACAGAAGTAAGTAATCTAACTGACTAAACTCACTAACCATCATGCCCTTTTCCGCAGGGGTAGGCAGAGAGGATGGACCGCCTCACAACTCTGTCATTTACATTCATACATCGTCTCATATATACTCTTCTGTTATTCTGACTCTATTCACATGACCCGATTTAAGTTTTTGATTTACTTGATCATGCCATGTCTTCCTCGGGTGTCCTCGACTTCTTCTTCCATTCACTTTCGCATCATATATTCTTTTCACACTCCTTTCTTCGTTCATTTGCTCTACATGCCCAAACCATCTAAGCGTATTTTTCTTGATCCTATTCATTACACTCACATCAGCCTTGCATTTTTTCTGGATATCCACATTTTTAATATGGTCATACATAGTTTTACCACACATACGTCTCAGGATCTCATTTCCACAGCATTCAGTCTACTTTCACTCTTTCTCTGCCAGTCCCATGCCTCACTGCCATACATCAGGGTTGGTATAAGCACTCTATTGTGGACTGCTAGTTTCGCTTCTTTTGACAAATTATTATTTGCGCCAACAGCGTTCAGTCCTCCATTAATGGAGTTTTCTGCATTCAACCTTCTTTCAATATCCTAACCTTTCCGTCTCTCGTAAACATACTTCCAAAATACACAAACTCATCTACTTGCTCTAAGTATTCATTATATATTGCATGCTGTTCGCGTACTCTCTTCCAAACACCATGACTTTGAACTTACTCACATTCATCATCAACTCATTCTGCATACACACTTGCTTCACCAGAAGTAAGTAACAGATAAATAAATCTTTGCAGCGCTCTCTATATTGACTGGGTTAAAGTAAACCTGTCTTATTAACATTATTATTAAAATATTAAGGTTGTGCAAGAAAAATCATCGATCGAGAATGTGCTGTAGAGAGTTATGCCTGCCGAAAGGCGAGCTCTCGATGCACGGCCTGTCGGTCGTGTCGACGGTGTATTTGCGAGACACTACGTGTTACCCGCTTCTGCGCGGCGTTCACGCCAATGTTTTGACTCTGGAATTCCGCGCTAGCAGAAATTTCAAAGCAAAGGCGGAGGATTTTACCCCCATCTCTCGAGAGTGAGCCGTGTTTAGCCGAGATATAGCGGTACGCATAATGATCGTGACTCGTACGAACGACTCCGTCGCGTATTCCTTAATGCCATTTACGCGAGGGCGGGTCGCTGTCGTTCGGAGGATTTTAAAACCCTCCCACGGTAGTGCAGCCCCTGGTTAATCCTGCCAGTAATCATATGTGTTGGGTCCTAGAATCAACACTTTGATAGGTCCAAAACTGATGTTCATTTTTGCCCCTTCCTGCCTATTCCTACACGCCATTTTGCGCCAATGTCATGCACTATTTGCATGGCTGAATAAACATGTATTCACCAGCCTGTGACATGACCCCCATTATCGGGTAACAACACAAGATCGGGTCGTCTGAACTGTCGACACCGGTCTCACCGTCACTTCAAAACTATCGCCCGGACAGAGAAGTTGGCCGCTCCTAGCAGACATCCAAACCAGGTGAGCAAAATGGCGTAAACCCTTTTACCATTGTTTTCCTCAGATTATTCGAATCATTCACCAAGTATATCTTCGTTTACAGTCCACTTAATTCATTTCAAGTCTTTCCAGAAACCGATTCGCGATTTCTGGATCGAACAATATGCTTGTCTCAAAAACTAAGCCATGAAAGTCTCAATAAAAGCTAAATTAAGGTAAAACCGCGAATGACTCAATATATCAGTTTTGGTTACGTAGATCGTATACGGTTACTTGGATAACCCGGCTGGATACTTGGACAAATTCAAATCCGAATTTAAAACCATCCATCCAAATCCAAATCAAAACTAATCCATCCAAATCTAAAGGAATTTTTTTTTTATAATTTGTGCATCTTAATCCAAATACATCCATCCAAATCCAAATCAAAATCCATCCAAATCCATCTATTAAAATCCAAACCTTATCCATCGTTATCCCAAACCATCAATCCAAATCAATTCATCGATCCAAATCTATCCATCAAAGTCCAAATCCAATCCGAAATCCAAAGCGATATCATGTTTCATCCACTTAAATCCAAATGTAAATTAATCCATTAAATTTCAAATTGAAGTCCATACACCCAAATACAAATTCTAATTCATCCTTCTATCCAAAAGCAAATGCAAATCCATTCAACCAAATTCATCCATCTATTCGAATTCGAATCCAAACCTATTCAATCTATTCAATACATCCATCGAAATTCAAATTCGTTCACCCAAATCCAAATACATACACCAAAATGCAAGTCCAAAATTCTAATTCAAATCAAAATTAAATCCATATTTTTAAATACAACACCATTTATCCAGCGTAATTAATCCAAATCCAAGCCGATCCATTCTAATCAACATCAAAATCCATCCATCGAAATCGAAATCGAAATTCTAATTCATTTATCTTAATCCAAATCAATCCATCCAAATCCAAATCAAAATTAAATCACCCAAATCCATCCATTCAAATTCTAAATCTAAATCCAATTTAAAATCCTTCTAAATCCATCCATTTAAATCCAAAACCATTCATCCATTGTTATCCATTCAGTTCCTAACAGCGGAGACACGTCAGTGTTGTTGGTAGATAGGTGTTTCCTTCTGTCATTAAGTGCATATTTTAGAAATTAGTTTTACAAATAAACCTTTTGTTACCCTAATAACAATATTACAGAAATTAACTTCTATTTTTAATATTAAATCACTAAAATATTTTAATGATTTTTGAAAGCGGGATAGTGTGCGGAAAAAATATTTAATTCATTTAAGCGGAAATGCACTAACTGTAAGGTATGTTGATATGCCATATTATAGTGGTAGGCCTAGATAAAAAAAATATTACCATTCGTTGTAACGGGTTATTTGCAACAAGTCACTTATTTCTTTGAGATCATTTGGAAAGCCGGCAGCATTCTTGAACTTATTGAAAGGTCATTAAAATTATTTAATTAATTTTTAACAACACATTTTTTTTAGATGATCGCATCAGTAAAATCGACAGATTTCAGTAATTCACCATAAGGTATTTGTGCAGCAACTTCACACTGATGCATTTCGTTGACTAATATTCCTGCGCTGTCAGTTGTTGGTTTTGGTCGTGTTTTTAATTAACTATTTAACTTATTATTCTCAGTGAAAAGGGACAGATTCCTAAAGGACGAGCTAAACGTTTGTTTTTATGTAACCCGGTTGAATTAACTAACAAATAATGTGAGGAAAATGCGGATTATTTATCAGTAAGTATTTTTTCCTTCTACGAATTTGCTTTTTATTTTTTCCTCTTTTATCTTAGTTTTACTTAGTTGTGCCGATTCGTTTTCTTGTCTTCTCGCATACAGATGAATTATAAAACATTGGGACTTATCTAAAAAATTTTGACATTATTCGTGTTTTAAAAACCTCACCTCAAGGTGTAAGCATTTAAGTTTATCATTTATTTAAAAAAATACTTAGATGTATGTATAAACACGAGTGTTGTACGGTATTATTTAAGGTTTAATTTAGATCAAACGTAACGAATTAAAGTATTTACAGGTTAATAAATATTTATTTGTTTACATTCCAGACACTTGAAGTTCGAAAAGATGAAGCCGAAGTAACTGATTTTATAATAATAATATTTGGATAATTTGTATGTCATTGATTCGAGTAACAATACGTACTCATCGGAAATATACAATTAACATTGAGTTATACGAGGCCTGTTCAAAAGAAAAGGTGAATTTTGAATTTTCGCGGGCTCATATGTTTATCATATATGTTAGCATTATCAGCCATTTTGGATCAGCGGTTTGTTTTTGACAACCGGAAAGGTTAGTCACGTTTTTGTGTGTTATTCGATTTTTTACTTTTGAAAAAAAATGGATCAATGTCTATACTTTGCATTCATTGCAATTTATATTTCTACGAATTAATTGCTATATATTTATGAATATTGTGTTTTAATACGATTACTCGCTTTATTTAAAAACGCCTTGAAATAATTTTTTTGTAATATTTTTAAAATAATAAATAACTGAAAAACTGAATTGGAGGAGGTTCTGTGACAGTTAATGATGGGATTGGAAATGATGAACTTGGATTGATGGATTTGGATGACGATGGATGGATGGATTTGGAAAATGATGGATTGATTGATGTGAATTTGGATGGATTCATGAATTTGGATGAAGATGAATTGATGGATTTGAAGAATGATGGTTGGCTGAATTTGAATTGATGAATTTTGATGACGATCGATGGATGAATTTGGATTTCGATGGATGGAATAAATCTAAATTTGGATTTTTATAAATGGATGTGATTTGGATTTGGATGGATGGATTTGGACGGATGGATTTGGAAATCGATACATGAATGGTTTTAGATTTGAATAGATTAATTTAGATGGATTTCGATTTGGGTTTGATTTCGATTTGGATTTCGATGGATGGATGGATTTGAATAACGATGGATGAGTGGTTAAGATAAATAGGACTTGGACATCGATGAATAAATGATTTCGAATTTAAAAAGATGGATAAAGATAGCGTATGATGGATTTTGGTTTCGGATAGTTAAATTTCAATTCGGATTTGGATTAAGATGAATGTATTAAAATTTGGAATATGATTTTGGGCTTGGATCAAAAGATTTTGATTTGCATTTGGATGAATGGGTATGGGTTCGGATGGATTTGAATTAGGAATTTGATTTTGATTAATGTATTTGGATTTAGATTTTGGATTGATAGTTGGATTTGATGGGTGGATGATGAATTTGGATGATGATAGATGGATGAACTAATGAATTGGGAAAATGATGAATAAATGGCTATAAATTTCAAAAGATGAATGGTTTTGGAAAAAGAAGAATAATGGTTTTTAATTTGAATCGATTGATATGTAATTTGATGGATTTGGTATTGGATTTGTATTTTGATTAGGATTTACATTCGGATTTTAATTTGAATTTTGGATGGATTCTAACAATAAAAAATGGATGGATAATTTTTCGTATTTGGATTGCAATTTCGATGTATGCGGATAAAGATTTGGGTGGATGTACTTGGATAACGAAAAAAGGACTGGAACGAGAGAGGATATGGCTTAAGATTTGGATTTTTATTTGAGTTTGATTGATCGTTTTGAAGAGAAGAAGAAAAAATCAGAGGAAAGAGAAGAAAAATAAGAAGTGTAGCACAAAAAAAAAGTTTCAAACCGATCGGTGCGATTGCGCCAGAGGATTTTTTTTTGACGAATGTCATTTTTGAAAAATGTTTTTATTGAATCCCGTGGAGACAATCGAATAAATGTAAACGCAAATTAACGAACCGATTAGTGCAATGGCGCCAGAGAAAAAATACTTTCCAATGCCGAACCCTTGCATTTGCTCGTAAGAGGGTTTTTTTTTTCGTATGTGATATTTTAGAAGTATTTTTGTAGAATCCCGTTCAAATTGATTTAAACAATGCTTTTCCAATACAATACAATAGTCCCAACTACTCACAACTGTCTAGAGCCAGTGAGACTATGGCAGCCTTAATTGGGGAATGCTGCGAGGCTAAAGGTAGTGAACAGGGGAAGGAGATGGGGCGGATGAAGGTTGGAAAGTTCCTGGCTATTTAGATCTAGTCACCAAACACGACTAAAGCCATTTAAAGCAACGTTGCGATTTTGAATGGTGGTATTTTACCAGGGCGATGCTTAGAGTATCTACCACTCTGGAACGTACCGGAAATATATATATATAAGTATGAACTCGTTTGTGATGACATGTATTGATTAAACAAAACATATTTGCGCTCGCCGAGTGTGTAACCACTCGACCACGGAGGCCGTCAAAAATCTTTTCCATTTATCTTATTTATAAAATGATTTGTGCTAGAAACGTGCTTAAGAAATGTAAATTATTTAAATTGTGTTAAAGAAATATCTTTGTATAGTTGGAAATAATTAAAAGACAAAAATTTCTTAACTTCATTGTACTCTGAAATGAATTCCTTAAAGATTGTTTACAAAGAAGACAGCCGGATAACGTGTCTCGTTTTTGTTCAATATATTTTCAATTTGATAGAAAAAGACACAAAAAAAATAATCGAAACGCTAAAAATAAAGTAAACAAATATCTCCACCATCTGGCACGTATATAGTTTAACCGCGTAAAGAAACTGTACCGCTCGCATTAGTTCAACACCATCTGGCACGTATATAGTTTAACCGCGTAAAGAAACTGTACCGCTCGCATTAGTTCAACACCATCTGGCACGTATATAGTTTAACCGCGTAAAGAAACTGTACCGCTCGCATTAGTTCAACACCATTTGGCACGTATATAGTTTAACCGCGTAAAGAAACTGTACCGCTCGCATTAGTTCAACTGGCACGGTATAGGTTTAACCGCAAACCCATTTCATAAAAACATCTGCAATTGTTTAACCGCGTAAAGAAACTGTACCGCTCGCATTAGTTCAACACCATTTGGCACGTATATAGTTTTATGCACAAAAGAAACTGTACCGCTCGCATTTAGGTATTCTCTGTAATGAAAATTAATTTCATTAAAATATAATTCAAACCATCTGGCAATAGTTTAACCGAGAAACTGTACTCTGCATTAGTTCAACACCATCTGGCGTACTACCGGTTTAACCGCGTAAAAGAAACTGTACCGCTCGCATTAACCCATAAAATAACGATATTTTAACTGATTTCCCTCGCATTAATAACACCATCTGGCTTTGGAATTCTAAAACATGCCACCGCATTAGTTCAACAAAAACATGCAATTGATATCACACAACGTCCAGACGGGAAGGCCGACCATGCACAAAAAGGTTGATTTAGGTATTCTCTGTAATTTAATTTCATTAAAAAACAAATGAAGGTTGACCATGTTACCGGGTGGTTGAATTTAATAAAATAACGATATTTTTAAACGACGAATGAGCGGCTTTGGAATTCTAAAACAAGTGATGAGTAATGAATTATTTGTAAAATGAAGGTTGTAATGTTATATTTTAGAAGAATCGTAAAAGGAAGAATTTTTTTTTTCTTTCTTCTGAGTTTACATTAACAATTGTTCGTGCGCAACCCGTTCAAACTATGCAGTCTAATATGAAGACAAACTTTAAGATCGATCGGAGCGACGAAGCCCGAGAAAAGTGCCTTGCTATCCCGACCCCCCTCACTTTGGCGAAAAAAGTGGTAGAAAGTTTTATTTTTGTTTTCCCAGTTCCGTTCACAATTTTTCGTGCGCAACCCGTTCAAACTATGCAGTCTAACATGAAAACAAACTTTCAGATCGATCGGAGGGACGATGCCTGAGAAAAGTGCTTTGCTATCCCGAATCCTCACTTTGGCGCGAAAAGTGATAGTGAGTTTTATTTTTTTTCTAAGTTTACATTAATATTTGTTTGTGCGCAACCCGTTCAAACTATTCTGTCCGACATGTAAACAAACTTTCAGATCGATCGGAGCGACGACGCCAGAGAAAAGTGCTTTGCTATCCCGACCCCTCACTTTGGCGCGCAAAGTTATGTAATTTTTTTTCTATGTTCACATCCACAAGGTTTCGTCCGCAACCTTTTCAAAATATTCTGTCCGACATGTAAACAATTTTTTAGATCGATCGGAGCGACGACGCTTGAGAAAAATGCTTTGCTATCCCGACCCCTCACTTTGGCGCAAAAGTTATGTAAGTTTTTTTTTTTTCCTATGTTCACATCCACAAGTTTTCGTCCGCGACCCGTTCAAATTATTCTGTCCGACATGCAAACAAATTTTCGGAGTGATCGAAGCTGCGACGCCAGAGAAAAGTGCTTTGCTATCCCGACCCCTCACTTTGGCGCGCAAAGTTATGTTAGTTTTTCTTTTTTTTTTCTATGTACACATCCATAAGTTTTCGTCTGCGACCCGTTCAAACTATTCTGTCCGACATGTTAACAAACTTTTAGAGCGATCGGAGCGACGACGCCAGAGAAAAGTGGTTTGCTTCCCGATCCCTCATTTTGGCGCAAAAAGTGAAAGCAAATTTTTTTTTTTTTTTAAGTTTACATTCACAATTTTTCAAGCGCAAACCGTTCAAATCATTCCTTCCAACATGAAAACAAACTTTCAGATCGATCGAAGCGACGACGCTTGAGAAAAGTGCTTTGATATCCCGTCCGTTGGGTTGGGTTGGGTTAGGTTGGGTTGGGTTGGGTTGGGTTGGGTTGGGTTGGGTTGGGTTGGGTTGGGTTGGGTTGGGTTGGGTTGGGTTGGGTTGGGTT